>BSBK01001824.1:1797500-1867500 GCA_027943335.1 Chamaecyparis obtusa | reverse complement strand
GTGTGTACAATATATATATATATATATATATATATATATATATATATATATATATATATATATATATATATATATATATATATATATATATATATATATATATATATATATATATATATATATATATATATATATCTGTGTGTGTGTGTGTGCGTGTGGTATAAAATGTAAAGATAAGGGGGAATCATCACATTATAATATATCATTGTACTTTACCACTATTAAGAAATAAAATATAGGATCCAGTCCCTTTCCTGCAATTGTCGTGTGGAATTATTTTCTTTTCAAGTTAGTTCTTTGTGATTATTAATTCAACGAATCGATTTCCATTTTAAAAACTTGTGTAAATGAGCTTGGTGATTTGGTGAAATGGTGGGGCTTCTTTCCTGTAGTGCCTACAACCAAGGTTCAAGTCTCCACAGGGTCGCTCTCTACTGTGGTTCTCAATGGAGAGTTGTTACCTTGACCCTTGGTGAAATAATGGGGCTTCTTATTTGTAGAGCTTACAACTAAGGCTCAACAATTTACAATTTAATTTTTTTCATAAATTTTTTTTGGGCCTAACGAGTGATGGAGCTATTGAAGGAGACTATGGTGGTGTCGGGGCTTTCAAACCTTGTTGCCGACACTTCTGTGCAAAGCCGAAGGGGGTTTGTCTATGATGGAAAGACAAAACTAGAGTTTTTTACATCAAAGGGTAAAGGACAGACAATGTTTTTTGATGCAGGAAAGAAGGAAACAAATTATGTGTTGGGAAAGGCATCACTACTCAGAGATGAGTGAGCATGTGTAGGGTTTACATTTGGAGTGTCAGCTTCATCTTCTAAGGCACATAAGGCTGCTCATGAGGCCAATGTGACCAATGAATCTACAAAGGTTTTAGGGGTAGAGGTAGATGCTTTGAGTTTTAAAAATGTTGCCCCCACATGTAATCACAATAGGGAAAGCTACAGTTAAGGTGTAGGTTTGAAGAGTCAGGGGGAGTGTACTGTAGAGAAATATGTCACGGTAGATTTAGATGTTGAGGTGGAAATGGAGATGGTTCATAATGATGAATTTTTCTCAAAGCTGGGACTGATAGGATGGTTTAGGGGTAAGTGGCCAAGCCTAAATGAGCTCCGTAAATGGATTACTGATTTTTGGGAGCCCATAATAGATGGGTATGTTCAAATCTACCTAGTGGCTAGGGGTTTCTTCATTGTGGTGTTTGAAAAAGCCCTAAACAAAAATAAAAATTATGTGACTTCTAGTGGTGCTGGGAAGACAAGTTCCCTCTCATGCTGAAGCCATGGCACTCATTATTTTCACCTATTACTAAAGTTTTTGATAAAGCTCCCATTTGGGTAAGACTCCCTAATCTTCCCTTACATTTCCGATTTGACTCCTATCTTGAGGCTATTGGAAATACTTTGGGTGTTTTTATTGATGGATGATGAATCTTCAAATCTTTTGCACTCCATATTTACCCAAATTTTGGTTGAAATGGACACTACTCAAGGCTTCCCAGAAATAATAAAAATAAAGACCTCAAAGGGTTATTGGTAGAAGCCCTTGGATTATGAAGATTTTCCTTTTAGGTGCAGGAGGTGTTTTAAAATAGGGCATATAATTATTCAATGCTCCATACCAAAAATACAGAGAAATAATTCTTGCTGGAAGGATGTCTCTACCAATCATTTTACCATGGAGAAGAAGGATGGGAAGAAAATAGGGAAGATGGATGGTAATCAATAGAGTTACTCTCAGGCTGTGATTGGGGAAAAGATGCTTCAAGACTCTGTTAATCCAAATCTGAGTGTTCCACCAGCTTTAAACAATGTTAATGTTGTTGATATTGTGGGTATTGAGGTGCTGATGCATAATAATACTACTACTATGCCAGAATGTAGGGAGAAAAAGGCTTGTACAATCAAGTGAAAAGGTGGGTGAAGCTGAAGAGGATGGTAAACATGTTCATCTTCAGGATATGAGTGGCTTGGGAGTTGGAAGTAGTTCTGAGGAAAAGATAATGGCATGGCAAGAGGAGGCAAAAAAGGTGGAAGGTGGTTGGTAAATAGTGAAAGGGAGGAAAAGGAAAAACAAGAAGAAATCATTTGACATGATTCTTCACTCTCAGAAGAAGGGTGGAGACTTGACCAATTTGTGATGGCTCTTTTGAGTTTGATTTACTGATGCTTTATGGTGTGTTCTGGTTATTGGGTCTCTTAGGGTCTTCTTTCATTTGGGGAGATGGATCTCCTAGATGTAGCCATCCCTGGTTCAGGCCAAGTTCTATCCCGATTAGATTAATAAAAATCACTTGTTACAGATCAAAAATAAAAACTTATGTAAATAGGTTATTTTTCCTCACACTAATTCAAATACCAAGAAGCATTTGTGAAGTGTTTTCTTTATGTTTCTTGTCTGATTGGCCTTTTGAAAGAGAAGTTAAACTTGATTAGACTAATTGGTGTGTTGTGCACTTGATCACCTTGCATTGATAGGATTGAACGGCTGACAAATTCATCTAAGGGGTGAATTTAAAAATTATCTCACAAAGTTATACATGAGGATTTGAAAGGGGTGACTTTGTGCCCAATAATAGATAAGGGACTAGTCTTATTCATAAAAGATAAAATTTTTAAACAAAATTAAATCATTAATTTTAGTAGGATTAGATAAATAACATAGAAATAGAAGACGTAATAGCATGAATATAAGTAAATTGGATAATTGTAGGCGTAACCATCAGTAGAGAGGAAAGAGAAGGAAGACAAAGTAAAAGAGGTAAGATAAGGAAATTAGAAGCAGTCAAGTAATCAACAACAAGTTAGTCTATTTCAGGAACTCATGCTATTCTGAGATAGAGGATAGAAGTAGAAGAAAGATAGAGAATAATCTTCTATAAAAAGCTTCAACTTGGAGATATATTTGGAGAATAGGTCTACCCGTCTAGGTCCTGCATAGCCTAAAGAGTTGGAGAATTCAACCATAATTTAGTTGATCTTGTTCATTGGCCAAGTCACTTGGAGAGTTTGAGCACAGAGCTTAGCATAATTTGAAAACTTTCTAATCAATTGATTTGGGAACCAATAGTTCCGTTGAATAGAATTCCCAGGGTATTTTGTTCCACCATAGTAGCTTCAAATTCATATATCATGTTAGTATAGTTTTTAGCTTTCTATTTCTTGCTATTACAGGTTTCTATATGTTTCTACCAATCTTTATTTTCCTTCAAAAATTATCTAAATTAGCTTATTTTAATTATTTATCTTGCATCATTAGATCATTTCCCCAAACTCATCTGATCTTAATCATAACAAGGAAGGATTATTTCAGTCATTTAGCACTTAATTCTTACTTGAGCCTATTGGGTCATCTTTCTTCCAATTGTGCATTAAGAAAGGGGTGGAAAAATCTCTTACATACTAAGTAGAAACCTCCACCTATCTTATCCTAGCGTACAAGGAGTAGCTCAACCCAAAAAAAATTCTTTGGTTTGGCTATCAATAAAATCCAGGCTAGAGATGGGATACACTTCTTTTAAGCATGGAGACCCCTATTAGGCTAAAGATCAATAAGAAACAAATGTATTTCTCAGGCTATATCTCATATCATAGGTTGCATGTTAAATGCCAAGTGCTCACCATCCTAAGTATGAAATCCATTAAGATGGTCCTAGGCAAGGACTTCCTAACCTCCACTAACCGACACAAGGTCAACACCAATATATCATCTCACTTCTTCGCCTCATTGTTGGACATTGGAGAAGAGAAGTTGCATGCATTATTGTTGGTCCATCTAGTCTTTAAGGATGAAGTTTGTGTCAATGACATCAACCTTGTAGTGCTAATCAAACCAAGAATGGGGTTTTCATGGTTTAACAACATGTCAAATTTCTCTTTGAGCCTAATGTTGATGTTGCTCATCAACCTTCATTCTCAAGATGGATGCACAAAGTTTGGAATGCCATCAAAGATGGGTCCAAGTTGGCAAAGAGCTCTTGCACAAAGAAGTTGGCATAGAAAAAGATGGGTCACCTTGGTAGAAGAAATTTGTGAATGTGGTAGGCTCTAAAGCCTTCTAAGAAGGAAATTAAAATGTCAAAAAAAAATTGATTCTTATTTGGGTGTTTTATATACTCTCCATGGGTTGCAACAATGCTATCATGGGTTTCAGTTATGGGACTAGTTTCTTTTGGTCTTTTTCAGTATCTATCCTTGGTTCTATGTTGATAAGGCTAGTTCTTGGGTCTTTGTCTAATGGTACTGATGTATGGTGGGTCTACTAGTCAAACTCTATAATACTATCATTCACAACACATAATGCAAATAATTATAAATAGTGGTGATAAAAGGGCTAATCCATCCGCATATAACGAGATAGCTAATTGTTTTGATAATTTTGGTGGGATGTTCAATTGATGATCATGGTGTTGCTCCCTAGTGATTGAATGTATTTTTTTCTCAAGTCTATTGTGAGCCCCTTAAGTGACTATCTATTGGCTTTAGATGACCTATGTTTGTAAATGTGAGATCACTTTGGTATATGGGTGGGATAGTTTTTGGCCTTTTTGCAAATTTTATGGAGCTTTGCTCAAATTTTTGACACTCTTCAATGTATAGATATTAATATTAATAATTTTCCATAGCTCAGTTGTGCGTCATCAATTAAAAAAATTAATATAATATTAAATTTTTAGATACTTAAATTCATCCATTTAACATTAATTAAATTTAATTTAATTAATGACCCCAAAAAACATTATAATTAATTAATTATATTTGTTAAATTCATCTATTTATTTAATTAAATAAATTCACTAACTATAGTATTTGAATTAAATTTAAATACTACCCCTCCTAATGTATTAAATTTAATTTAATACATGTTCCTCCATATTCCCCTTTTAAATAAATTTTTAATTTATTTATTTTCCCCACATGCTTTATTTCTACTAAACCATGATTTAATTTAATTTAATTTAATTTAATTTAATCCTAAATCTAACCTAGATGCTATCCTACACACATCACTTTCTATCTAATAGGTCTACTTACTAATTAACTAAGGTTAATTAGGCTAATTTTTGGATTCCTACATCCATTAGTCCTAATTATTTGCTCACACATGTGTGAGCAAATTTCTAAAAATTGCCTTTTCAAAAATTGCTAAAATTTTCATAAACAAGGCTTCTTACAATTTTGATGACACTTCTGACACCTTCCAAAAATTGTGAAATTGGACCTTTTCTCTTACACATCTCTTACACACACTTACACATGTACTTGGAGTACACATTGACCTCTCACATCCTAAGTTTCTCACACATGTGTGAGCAAGTCTTGGAATTTGCATGGCTTATGTGTCTCCTTGGTGGCACCTATGTGGATTCCACAAAGATGCCACCTCACCCTAGCTCTCCAAAATCCTATAAATAGGACCCTTGCCTCAAGCAAATCATCCATCATTTTTGCATGTAGAATCATAATGCTAGTTTTCTAGTTTATACTTAGAATTGCTTTCTTAGAATTTTTACTAACCATTTGGTAGTTGGGAGAATGCATAGTAGAGTTGAAATTTGATTTCATGCTTTAGCTTAGATTCATTTGTAGTAGTCTTGCATGTCATTGAGCTTGAGGGTTTCTTCCATAGCTCCTTCTTGAGCTTCATTGACTTCTTGCATTGAGTACTTGAGGGTTGCTCTCATAGCTTCTCCTTGAGTAGTTCAATCCTTTTAGTTTACCTTGAATTCATAGTGGGATTTATACTTGTGTTGGGAGAGCACACTCACAACACTCTCTAAGAGCTAAAATCAAGCAAACCTTGGGTGTGTTTTCTTATTGCTCATCGGAGGTTGTGAAGAAAACTTTCATTTGTTTTTTATGCAAGCTTTATTCAAACATTAAGTTTTTATATTTGACTAACATGTTTCACTAATGTTTGAGTGTTTTAACTTGCTTGCAACATGTTAGTTTTCCTCACATATATTTTGGCACGCTCGGTGGGACCCACAATCCCATTTTTTTAAACAATTTTCTTGATTTTGTGAAAGTTTCCCATAAAGTTTCCAGACAGGCATCTTCGCTCATCCAGAGGCATCTCTACCTGGGAACAAGCATCTCTGCACACATACATCTCTACCTGTACGTAGGCGGCTCCACCACCAAACAGGTGTCTCCACCAAAAAGAGGGTTTTGTTTCACTCTAATTTTCTTTAGATAGTAAAATTTACATTTTTAATCACTTAAAGGTTTATAATCATCAATGAAACACCTTTTATCTGAAAGTGCAAAAAATTCCTTAAAGCTAACCAAATATTTATTTTTGTGCAGATATGTGTCTCTACTTGCACACACATGTCTCTACCAGGGAAGGGAGTTTCTTTGTTCTAGCCTTTTAGTTTATTAAAAGAGTTTGTTTTTGGCATTTTAAGGTTGTAAATCATTGTATTTTTGTCATAATAAACATCTTCTATACATTTGCAACCTGATAAAAGTGTAAAACTCTAAGATTTAATAGTTAGTGTTTTTGTTTCATCTAGACAAGCGTCTCTGCTTCCAGACATGTGTCTCTACCTGCTGACAGGTGTCTCTGTCTGATTGCAGCTCTTTTTCATTAAAAAATTTACATTTTTTAGCTTGTTGATCTATATTTTTTAGAAGATTCTGATATTTTATGACTTCTAACAATAATTTTGTAGAATGTTGACCAAGATTTAAATATTCTAATACTAATAACTTGTTTGTTTTGTAGGATGTTGTTAGAAGACCAAACACTAAACTACTCACATTTTTGTTTTACAGGTTGCCTAAGAGATACAAATAAATATTGTGTCTTTATTAATTATTTTTCTTAGGCATTTAGCAAAGGTTCACTTGTAGTGTTTTTCCAAGTGGTAGGGGATTATGCTCTTGTGTCTTTGAGATAATAAAAAACCTAGACTTGTTTGGCATTATACTTTAATAGGGACCTTGGAAAAGATCAAATGTGTTCAGTGTATTTGGGAGAAAACCACGGTGGATAGGAGATTATGCTCTTTTCCCCTTGAGGGAAAATAAAAAATCTAGGCTCCTTCTTATGATCCCTTTAATCTTTTAGATGGGCATTCCAGCGAGGTAAAAAGCTCCCGAGCATGATCCACGTGAGAACAAGGTGTTAGTCCACTAATCTAACTCACGTTAATAAAATTTTATTTTTGGGGTTAAAGCCTCAAAAGCTGGATGACATTTGAGCTTACACACAACTGTCACCTAACACTTAGTAGGGCCTCATGGTCTCAATCATGTTTAAGTGACTACTGGTGTCAAGGTGCTTTGTGGGGCTATATGTCCTAGTCGCGCTTGCATAGACACAAAGAGTGTGTTCGAATAGAGACCCTTACTAAAAGCCATTAGTTAGAAGCCACCCAGTTCACCCCCAAAAGGTTGATAATTTGTGTGTGAGGAGAATAGTAATCTCCCCAAGACACTCACTATATCGAGCCCCCTTCAACGTTAACACTTTGATAATATGACATCATGACTGGAGCCATTGTGTGCTTGGTGATGGCCATATTCTGAGGAGTTGTTGGGTGTGTTCCTAAGTCAGTGAGAAAAGATTTTCAATCTCATCCAACTTACTTTTAGGTATAAAGAGTGTGCTTGTTACTTTCATTGCAAAACAAACTCGTACACTTGAATCCTGCAAGGTTTCTTTGTCCCTTGCAGGACTATTTTTGACAAATGTTCTTGTAACCCAAACGTTTGATGTATGCATGAAATTAGTTCTTTCCAAGAACATCCTTTGATCTAGCAAGATATTGCCCTCCTAGTTTTTTTTGCTATCACAATCTATATCATGTTTTAAGCCATGACCGATTCAGGAAAACACAAGAAAGAAAAACTCACAGTTGTACAAGTCCATAGAGAGAAGAAAATTGCTGATTAGAAGACTAAAGACAACCAATCTTATTTTAAATCCATTAAAAAATTTCTAGGGGCTATTGAGAAATTGGATAAAATCATCTACAATAATCGGGTTGCTAATTTCGTTGCCAATAACAAAGTAAACATGGCTTTTGTCATGTGGGAGTCTTATGATTTAGTACCATCGACCTTCATTCTCTTCCAAGTCATTCATTTCTTCTCATCTTTAAACACCTCTTCCTTCATCTACCGCTTGAAACATTAGGAGCACTAATCATAATCTTGGGCTTTAAATCAGAATCATATCAATCTATCCTTCACACCTTCATCAAGTAATAGGGTAAAATAATCATTCTGATAGTGTCTCATAGACCTTAAATCCAAAGGAAAACATTAAATCTTGGCTACTTTAAAAACTGAGTCTTTATCTAGTAGTCCTAATCCAGTCCTATTTTATTTGGGGATCATCGGTTTATCACCCCAAATAAGAGAAGACTTTAAATCAAAATCAATCCTATGTTTGCATAATCAAAAGGTCTTGTGTCACCTAGGTTTATTCCAAACCTTTAAATCAAACCAATCCTTGAGACCTAGTTCCTCTTTAATCTAACCAAATCAATCAATCCAATCCTCAATCTAATCAATCTAATTTAATCTATCCAATCAATCATCAAGACTTAATCATTGTAATTCAATCCAAACTTAGTCCAAGTTGCTCCTAGTTCATCAACTTCATTCTTCTTTCTCTTCATCATCTTCCCTTCATCATTCATCCCTCTTTAATCCAACCACTTCTAAGGTCGCACATGCATTTTACTTACCCGATCACAAGCAAAGTTAAGACAATAATTTCTAGCCATGGATAATGATCAAGAGACTTTCTATCAAGAATACTTTAATGATGAAGAAGAACCACACATAGAATATGAAACAGTCAACCTGAAAGTGTCAGTGTCAATCCATGAGCTAAGGAGTTCTTTGAGGATCCTAACAATTTAAGCTTAGTGGAAGATCTAATCCAAGCCAATAGTTCCAACATCTTCATGAATCTTATCCAAAGGGGTGTTACACTCCCTGACAATTTTGATGAGACTTTTCTTGAGAACAACTTGATTGGAACCAACAAAAGAAAAGTAGCACCCATAATGCCATCAACATCTGATAATAGTAATCAACCTCCCCCTAATACACTTGAATTAATTAAAAAATTCTTAAACAAGCCTAACTCAAACAATGGGGTGAGTAACAATGGTTTAAATACAGGTCACATACCTAAGCAACAACCAGGGTCCTCAGGACGATGCTTTGCTTCCATTTTCTTGAAGCCTAGTGCAGTCCTAAAAAATCAAAACTCTGCACAAATGAACAACACCAATCAAATACATAACACCAATCCTCCCCCTCTAAGAGGACATAATGAATCACCAAGAGGAAGAACATATCAAGTCCACATGATCACTACTAATAATCCTCCTGAATTAGTTCAACAAATCGATGAGCTCAAAGGAATGATGATGGCTATGTAGAAAGGAAGGAGGAAGGAATTATCTTTTACAGAGATATGTCCTTATCCCTTTGACAAATCAATCACTCTCCAACCATTCCCCGCCAATTTTGAAATTCCAAAATTTGATAAATACAAGGGAGACTCATACCTTGTACAACATATCAAAGAATTTTATGTAGTGACACAAGAGGTTTCCCATAATGATCATCTTCTCCTAAGACTTTTCACTAGGAGTCTTGGAGGACTAGCCTTAGAATGGCTATTGAACCCCCCTCCTGGTTCCATCTCCACCTTTCAGGATCTCGCCGAAAAATTTGTTACACAATATTCTTATAACATGGAACATCAAGCATCACTCAACAATTTGTGTAACATGAAACAAAGAAATGGAGAAACCTGTGTCAGCTTTCTCCAAAGATGGTGACATCTCACCAATCAAATGCCTTGGAAAATCCTAGATTTGCATCTAGTTGATATCTTTACTAAGAATCTGGTTATAGAAATGTCATCTCAGATGAAGATGGGTGCCCCAGATTCTTTTGAGGCACTCATTAAAAAGGGGAAGTCTATTGAAGATGGAATTTTCATGAAAGGAGGAATTAAACACTATACCTCTAATTCATCTAACAAAACTAATGATAAACCCAAGTTCATGTCTAAGAACAAAGGTGTTTTTAATGATGGAGTGACAGATGCTAAACACGTCCAAAATGTTCAAGCATCCAATAACAATAACCAAGGCAATCACAACAACAATGATCAGAACAATAATCAGACCAATCAGAATAATCAAAGAAATCAAAATAATTTGAATAACTAGAATCAAAATCAAGGATCTAGTTAGTGTGGCTCTCTATTCTCATGATATAATGATAACAACAACAATAATCAACAACAACAACGATGACAATTTACATAGCTGGCAGATTCTCTTGATGTGATCTTCTGATGTCTAGTCGATCGAGAGATGATGGTTTACCCTAACACCAAACCTTTCAATGAAAATCAACCTAAACCTATCTGGTATAAGGATAATGAATACTACGATTATCATCTCATAAGAGGGCATGAGATTAAAAAATGCATGAAATTTTGTCATTTGTGCAAGATTTGATCAATGATGGTAAAATTGAAGTAGAAGGACAAAATGCCTCTACCTCTAACGCCCAACTAAAAATGTATTCTAAACCTTTTCCAGAATATAATGAAAACAATGCATCCACATCCAAGGGATTTTCTTAGGATTATTCTACAAACAAAATCTTAGGAGATGAACGTACTTGTGGAAGACTAGGTGAAAATGATGTATGTGGCTTTGACTCACTGTGTAGCCATATTAAACAATCCAAAAATTATGTAAATATATTGACTTTAAAGAGTACGGATTGAAATGTCACTACCTGTCACCCTCGTGTGACTATACAAGCTGCTTCCAATCCATCTTTTGTAGTTCCACCTATTGCACCATCTACCTTGAGATGACTTGCGTCACATTATGACCTAATTTCCCAATTAAAGAAGACCCTTACCCAGATATTCATACTAGAGCTTCTATACACATCCCCCATTCACAAAGAGGTCCTTGAGAATGCCCTAACTGTGTCTCATGTCCTAGAAAATATCAACGCTTCTCAATTTCAAGCGATGATAAAAAATTTAGCTACCCAACAACACCTAGTATTCACTGACAAAGATTTTCAAGGTCCTGACCCCCAACATTATAAACCCCTGTACATCCAAGTCACCATTCACAACACCTAAATTAAAAGAGTCCTTATAGACAATGGAGCTGGTCTGAATCTATGTACATTAAGCATGATCTGCAATATTGATCTTTCTGAGGACCTCATTGATGTAAATAAAATAATAACAATAAAAACATAAAATGACAGAGAAAGGGTGAGTAAAGGTCTCATTGCACTCCCCTTACAAGTGGGCCCAACCCTTATTGAAACTATTTGTCAAGTGCTTGATTTAGATCTACCCTACAATATCCTTTTGGGTAGGCCATGGATACATGCTATCTCAGATGTCCCATCCACATTTCATTAGTGTTTGAAGTTCCCTCACCATGGAGCTGAAATAACCATTCTAGGAGATCATGAACCCTTTCAATATTGCAAGAGACTAGAAGGAAAACAATTAAACTATTGCCCATTAAATGAATATATTCATCCCATTTCACAAGACATTCTGGTACAACACACTTCTTCTGAAGAACAATTGTCTAAACAAGCCAAGGGAAAAGAAAAGGTTACCCAACAAAAGAATACTGAGCCTGAAAAGAAATTTAGGTTCACAGATCAAGGCCTAGGGGAATATATATTTGAAAATGCCACGTGGATTGGTCAATTCCCCCTCTCTCCCAGATCTTAGGGAAAACCTTCACAACTCTTCCCTAAGGAAAATAAAGAAACTATGAAGTGTAAAAAAACCATATTTGAACATTGGGGATCTCTTTTAGATGAACATATGGAGCATAATGTCCTTTCTTGGTTGTTTTATGAAGAAGAAGACAAACCTACAAGTATTCCTAAAGGGAAGTATATAAAGGCCACACCCATTATTGAAAGCATGGGATATCATGGCACTGGCCTCAGAGTGAATGAAACTAGAAGAAAAACTCTTATTAAAGAAACTGGATACCCCTGAGGAAGAGGACTGGGTTTCGTAGAAACTAAGAAAACCTTTGCCAAATACTATTGTTTGATTGAATCTGATTCAAACACCAAGGAAGAGTTCTTCAGAGTCCCTTTCTAGTACATTGAAGATGATCTTGATACCCGTGTCCTCCATATCACCTAATATGACCTTTCCTAGCCTGAACTTCCCCTTACCAATCCTGAACTAATCGATTGGGACCAACACGATTCACCACCTGCCTTAGACATATGCAATTCAGATGAGGTAGTTCTAGTACTTTTCAAACTAATAAATCTCCAAGTAAATAAATATTAGATTCATTACAGTGAGAAATCCTACTTCGGTAGCCAAGTTAGCTCCCTTAGACGCAAAAGTGAAGAAAAAGAAAATTAAAAAAATGATAAAACATCCGTGGGTGAAAACCTTTCTGAGGCATCTTTGGATGGAGAAAAAGATAAAATAAAGGATGTATCCTCTAGTGAAAACCTCTCTGAGGTGCTAGAGGAGGGGGAAGTTGACTTGTTGTTCATGTCATTACCATCAGAAAAATCTTCTATCCTCATAGAAGAAACAATTGCAGTTAATCTGGGTATAGAAGCAGATCCTAAGATCACCTACATTACAGCCTCTCTGGATGAGACAGAAAAAGAGTCCATGACTACATTCCTAAATAAAGCCCACATTAATTTTGCATGGATGTATAAGGATATGCCTAGGCTTGATACTAACTTGGTTGTACATCATCTCACTATGGATCCTAAAATCAAACTTGTCAAGCAAAAGTTATGCAAGATGCATCCCCAAGTGGCACTCCTGGTTAAAGATGAATTGCAAAAGATGCTAGAAGCATAATTCATCAGGCAAATAGACTATCTTGAATGGGTCTCCAACATTGTACTAGTAGGTAAACCCTTTGGGGGCATCTAAATTTGTACTGATATCAGAGATCTTAATCTCGCCTGTCCTAAGGATGATTTTCCACTTCCAAACATTGACATCATAGTGGATTTGACTGTTGGGCGTGAGATGTTGTCCCTTATGGATGGATTTTATAGATATAATTATATTCACATAGCAATGGAAGACCAACATAAAACTGCATTCAACACACCGTGGGGTACATTTTGTTACCAAGTCATTCCCTTTGGTCTCAAGAATGTAGACGCCACCTACTAGAGAGCTATGATGACCATCTTTCATGACCTCTTGCATGTGATCATGGAAGATTATGTGGATGATATCTTAGGAAAATCCAAGACATGAGAATCACACATTGTTATTTTCACTACAATCTTTGACAAAGTGGAGAAGTATAAGGTCCGATTGAATCCCAATATATGTGTCTTTGGTGTGCAATCAAGTAAGCTCTTAGACTACATTGTCTCTCATAGAGGAATAGAAGTGGATCCTAAGAAGGTGAAGGCCATTTTGGATATGCCACCTCCTAAAAATTTGAAACAATTAAGGAGCTTACAGGGGAGACTTCAATCCATCCGAAGATTTGTGTCACAACTCATAGACAAGGTGCATCCTTTCTCTCACCTACTAAGAAAGGATATCAAATTCATTTGAGACTGCTTGTGTCAAAAGGCTTTTGAACAACTCAAGATCTATTTGGCTAATCCACCAGTGTTGGTCCTACCTATTTTAGGAAGACCTTTAATTCTTTATATCTCAACAACTACTGTGGCACTAGGTGCTCTCATAGCACAACTAGAAGACAATGGAAAATAGTGTGCTATATACTATCTTAGCAAGACTTTAGTTTGTTATGATCTCAACTATACAACTATTGAGAGAGCTTGTCTGGCTATAGTCTTTTGTACGTAGAAGCTATGTCATTACCTGATTAATCATAAGGTGAAATTGATAGAAAAGATTGACCCACTTAAGTATCTGCTATCTAAAGCCACTCTAACAGGCCGCACAAAAAAAATGGGTCATGACCCTTAGTGAATTTGATATTGTGTATACAGAACGCAAAGCCATCAAAGGACAAGCAATAGAAGATCAACTTGCAAATGCTCCTATTCTTGGAGACCATCCTATTATCAAAAATTTTCCTAATGAAATGATCATGACTATCACTCCCAACATTCAATGGAAGCTTTATTTTGATGGATCTTTCACTCAGAAAGGATCGGGGGTAGAAATTCTATTTGTGACACCTCAAGGGGATTTTATCACTAAATCTTATAAACTAACATTTTCTTGCAGAAATAAAATAGCAGAATATGAGGCCTTGGTCACAGGGCTTCACCAAGTTGTCATATGGAAGATAACAAGTTTGCTTATTTTTGGTGGCTCCCAATTAGTTATCAAAGAAGTAAATGAAGAATTTCACACAAAGGATGATAAGTTGCTCCCTTACCGATGCATGGTTGAATATCTCAAGCAACATTTTGCAAGCATCATTTTACAACAAATCCCAAGAGAAAAAAATAAAGCAAAAAATGCCATGGCTACTATTACTTCATTGATATCCATGCCAGAGACAAGCACATGGTGTGAATTTCTTGTCAAGAATCTTATGGTCCTTGCCTATGACCAACTAGATTCTGAGATGGTGTGTGAAATTTTTGGTCCTGAATCACTTTGGTATCAAGAAATCCTCGCTTATCTTCATGAAAAATACATTCCCCTTACCCTTACGGCTAACCAACAAATAAATTTCATCTGTCACACTTCCTATTACACAATCCTTGGAGACACCTTATTACACAAAAACTTTGATGGAACTCTTCTTTGATGTTTGAATTCAGAGGAAGCACACACAACCTTGGAAGAGGTGCATCAAGGAATCCATGGAACCCCATTCCAGTGGCCTCACTTTAGAAAATAAGTTGCTATGTACTGACACTAATAGAATTTGCACCTATTTTCGATGGATGATTGGTCAAAGTTTCTACCCAAATGGGTCGAATCGTCTACCAATTGGTTGGTTGCTATTATTCTCATTGAATTTTTGACATATCATTGTACCATGTTCTATGCCAATCTTTGTCAAAAATGACATTAGCAAGCGATGATATAAGTGTCGAACATTCGACCACAGTTGGTCGAAATGCTTGGCCTGTTCGACCAGGATGCGAAAACCACAATGGTCATATTTTGACCATATTGCATCGCAATTTAGACCAATATTGGTCAAAATATTTGGTCACTTCGACCAGGATGCCAAACCCACAATGCCACATTTCGACACAGAATGGTCAATTTTTAGACCAAACTAGGTTAGAGTTTTGACGTCGGATAGTTGAAACGTCAACTACGGTTAGTCAAAATTTCAACTAAATATAGAATGTTTAAAAAAAACAAATGAAGATAAATATCCAGACTAATCACCAACGACATCCTGATTAGTGATTAGTCTAGATATTTATCTTCAGGTGTCCACACTTGTTCTGCTGCTTGTTGCCAGTGGGTCCCTGCTCATTCTGTTTTCCAGACTGCTTTGGGCTCTAGCAATCTATCTGCTATGCTCTGTGTGAAATTGTGGGTTTTTTCATTTTGTTTGAACTATTTGAGAGATAGGCTCTGACTGGTGATGCATAATTGGTTTGCATGTTTGCATCATGGAAGTAGTATTGGGTATGCTAGTGGTGGTGTAGACATAGTCCTTAACCAATTGTCGATGGAGATGGATGGTATGCCAACCAAGAAAATAATTTTCATTATTGGTGCTACAAACAGACCCGATATCATCAATCCTGCATTGCAAGCCTGGCCGACTTGAACAGTTGATTTATATTCACTTACCTGATGAGTCCTCACGTTATCAAATTTTCAGATCTTGCTTGAGAAAATCACCCATCTCAAAGGATGTGGACCTAATGGCACTGGCCCGTTATACCCAAGGATTGAGTGGAGTTGATATTATAGAGATTTGTTAGTGGGCTTGCAAGTATGCTATTAGAGAAAATATTGAGAAGGTGAGTTTCAATTGTGGCGGCTTTTGCAAACTAGATTTGGTTATGAATTTCTAAATGGTTTTTTTTGAATTGGGGTGTTAGAATTTTACATTTTTTGATTCAATTTTCCTCAACTTGTATCTTATTATTTCAATTTGTCACGTTCTCTTTCCTCTGCACTTTTACAGGATATTGAACATGAAAGAAAAAGAAGTGAGAACCCTGAGGCAATGGATGAGGATGATAGTGATGAGGTAGATGAAATAAAGGCTGCTCATTTTGAGGAGTCAATGAAATATGCCCGAAGAAGTGTCAGTGATGCTGATACTTGGAAGTATCAAGCCTTTGCACAAACACTACAACAATCTCGAGGCTTTGGTTCTAAATTTTGATTTATAGATAGACCTGTTGGTGCTTTGAATGTATTTGCTATAGTAGATAACAAAGATGATGATGACTTATACAGTTAGGAAACTTAATACACAATTATCATCTTAATGAAGTGATAAATGTGACCTTCCACTGACAAATAGCCAATGCTATTCAATTTGGCTCTGGCTATTCCTTGTATGATTTTTATCTATTCATATGTTTGAAACTTTATTTAGTTTATCAACCCTTTAGCCGAGGACTTACTAACTTGTAAGTCTTTAAACCAATATTAACTTTGTGGCAAGGAAATTTAGCTATGGAAACTTTTGCTCAAGTGGTAGATAATGCTACGAAAACCTTGCTTTTTAAAAAAAAATCCAGCTGGAAAGTATTCTATACTAAATCAATTCTACAATAAAGAAAGTCTAGTTCAACTGATAGGTATGGTGTGCATCCATTTTATGGAGATTTTCCAAGATGATTTCCCCCGCCAAGATGATGTGCATCCATTTTATGGAGATCTGCTAATTTTTTTATATGATAAAGATCACTACAATTTGGCCCTTGGCCAGATCAATATTGCTCACAATCTCATTGCCAAAGTGGCCAAAGACTATGTTAGGCTGATAAAATATGGGGATTCTCTTTACCACTACAAATATTTGAAGGTTGCTGCACTTGGATGGATATGTACCATTGTTAAGAGAATTGAACCAAGTTTGGCTTACCTCAAATAGGTGAGGCAACATATGGCTAATCTAAGTCAGTTTTTTAGAGGGCAATGACAAGTGGGCATGTGGAGTGGATAGACAATCAATGTGTTTTATTTGGGTATTTCTCATGAGAAATTTGTTAGTTTTTAGACCAAAGTGAATTGTCATAAACATTAGGAGCTTAAAACAAAAAATTCCAACCAAAATAGCAAATTTGATATGCTAATAGACAAACTCATTTTTTTAAAAATAAGAACAAGAAAAAATCACATATCTGAAATCTCATGACTACATATATCATCTATTAATAATGAAACGAAATTCATTGCACTAGATTAAAATTTTAGTAAAGACACTTTATATGCATCAATTTTTTTGCATTATAACCTGAGTCAGACACTCAGGAACTCCACAAAATGGCATTAAGCATGGATTTTGGTTTACATGTGGTACATCAGTTCCTTCATCAAAGACATTATCTATTACATTTATAATTGTTTATTTAGATTCCATAGCACTAGCATATACACAAAAAGAATCTGTATAAAAAAAACATGGACACTACATATATATAAAAATAACCTTTTTAAAAAAAAAGAGGCCACTGAGGACAATTACACAGGTCTCCAAAAACAATATTACCCAACTCTTTCTCTCAAGCCAAAGATTCAGTGTGTTCAATTGCCCAGACTAGCAGTCAATTCTATGTTGAGTATATCTGTCAGGCCCTCCCATAGTTTGAACGAATTAAGAATAGAAGATAGGAACTGATTTAACACTTCACCTACTAAAAAACACAAACCAATGAAATAATCCACATTAGGCCAAGAGAGGTTGACACATTCAATACGAGAATACTTACACAAAATGAAGCTAAATCATGCCAGACAATGACAATGAGAAGTTAACTATTGAACCTTCTAGTTTTTTATTTGATAGTTGCCTAACAATGACACATTCAAAATGCACTTATGAGAAAAGACCTAGAAGAAATGAAATTGATTAAATAATGAAGGTATGTTAGTTTGACCTTCACTTGGTTTCGAGAATATTTTAATATTCTCTACTTAACAAGGCCAACCACGTGAAGGTGGAAGCTCATCTTGCCTCACCCCCCCTCCCTCTAACACCAATCTAAATTCCCCATTAACATCTAATTACACACTTCATTCATCCATTTATGAACTATAACATTCAATCAATACAATCACATAACATTCATTAATATGATATAACATTCATTAATATGCAAGGCTAATCAAGAATTCATTAACACATAACAATATTCATTAACATGACATATAATTCAATATTAATACACAACATTCATAGATAATTACTTAAAACAACATTCTTTCATTATCCAACAAAGTTAATCAAACAAGTTTTATCAAAGAGCATTTTTAAGAAATCATTTCTTTTTTGGGTTTTTCTTAAATTTCTTAATTAGGTAAAGATTGAGAGGAGCATCAATATTATCTTCCTCCTCTTGTGGTTGTGATATCAAATTATGATACTTCCTAATGTCTTGAGGAGCACGAGGTTGTTGCACTAAAGGGGGGTCTACTGCAATAACAAGTAAATGGGTTAAATTCACATACTTTTTTTTACTATTACATGTATTTCATTAACTAGTAGAACATAACATGCACTTTTCTTTACCTGACAATGCTACATCATCATGTACAATAACATTTTGATCTTCCGCCACCTCAACATGCTCAACATGCTCAATATGCTCTAAAATATTCAAAAAAAGGTTACACAACCAATTGCAATTAAAGATGTTAAATTCTATTAATAATTAGGTAATTTATTTCCAATAGAAAATTAATACCTCCACCACTATGATGCACATCATGGCCTTCGTCACACATAGGTTCTGTGATAGGATTTGAAGGCTATAGTGAAGTGTCATGCACATTGTTATCATGAAATAGTCAATTTATGCTTGAAATTAACTATTCAATTTGATTTACTTTTCATTTGACCAATTTACCTGTGTCTCATCTGGTGCAGCAGATTCTTTGTTATGGCTTTCAGATTCTTGGCGTAGGCGTGCAACCATGACTTTATAGCCTTCCTTCAAGGCTATTCTTTTGTCTTCATCCATGGGCTCTACATTGAATTTTGTGCCCTGTATTTTTTGTTTAATATCGTCACTTTTACATGTATGATTTGATTAAATAGAATTGTTTGCAACCTTATATATAAAAAATTGATATGAAATTCCAATGCTGCTACTTATAAGTCAAGAGTGAAGTTTCATATAACCACTAGAGCCAAGTTTCTGTTGGTCAACCTTTTTTAATCTCGCTTGTGTGGCTTTTGATGTGTATTGCAGTCTATGAAAAGTTTGAAACATGTTAGATTATATATTCACAAAGATCACTAATTAGAGCATGATTACATTCTACTTAATACTATCATGACATAACTTATTTTGCCATCTTCTGGTTGAATTCCACTACCCTTTATCCTTTTCTCTTTTGCATCTTCTATTATTTCATTCCACTCCATCGGTGGAATCATAAGAGGATGCTCGTACTTTGGGTTATCCTTTAGAGCCCTTCTATATTGGTCCCTCACAGTCTTTATATGTTTGGATGCTTTTTTAAGAATCATGACACTGTCAAAAGTTTTATTTCCAAAGAGGTCCTCTAAAGATTTAATGAGATGGTTTTTTAAGTCAGCATCTTGTTCATTCCACCTTTTTTGAAAAAACAAAATTGTTAGATATCATAACTTTAATATAGTACAATAAATGGAAGATAAGAAAAATATTGTACCAATATTATGAAGCTGTATACCTTTTATGTATGGTGGACCCAAATAGCTTCAATGTCATTTCAAAAAGATGATCATAAAAAACATCATTTCCTACAAAAATATCATGGGATTATCAGTCCAAAACAAGTTATGTATACGTAAACTACAATTACACTGTAAATAATAACAATTTTAAAGCACCTAGAAGCTTTGGTAGTTGTAACGGAAACATATTGTTCTTGTTCAACAACAATGTCCCCGCAAATGAACCAATACTAGTAACACGAGCTAATCCAAGAAATGGTTGATCTTCACTAGTACTGGTCTGATCTGTTCTTGTACCAAGTGTAGTTGTATCTATTAGTGCACAAAATAGGTCCATGTAGTGTATAAAATTCACAAAATAAAAATAATCAATGCATGATTAGCACATAACAAAATATACAAAAATAAGGTTTTACCAGTTGTAGTTGGTACAAAGGAAGATATCTGCAAGCACCTTGTTGTGGACAATGCAACCATCAATAGTAGAATGTTGATCGAAGGAGGCATCTGCACTTCATCATGAGCTGAAGAATACATTGTTAGCAAAGACATTTGCAATGGATAAAGATTAAATAGGGTACTAGAAGCATCCCAAACATAAGTTGAGTCAATAATGCATACAAAGGTTAAATGAACGGTTAAAGGTTTAAGGATTATTTACATGAAGGCTGTGCAGCGCTACAACCCTCACCAAATTGACCATGATTCATAGGTGTCCAAAAATCCTATAAGAAGAACACATCATATTTTAGATCATGATCCATAAGATAGTATAAAATATAAACATCTATTGAACTTTAATTATTGCTTAAGATTAATTACTGCTTACATTAATACAATTGAATCTACATATCAATTCTTCTTTGAGTTCCTCTGTCTCCTTAGTTTTGTTTGGTTCCATTATAAGGTTAAGAATTTCTTTACTATATTTAGTTTTTATTTGAGTAGCCATGAATACATGGTTAGAGCTAGATGTGATGTCATCTATAAATGCTGCCTTAACTTCAGATCACAATTGATCTGCTACCATTTTTGCTTTTCCCTATCAATAAGTATCAAGTTGTGCCATCAATATCAGTAAATTTCTATCAAAATAACTCCAAAGCAATAAAGAAAAGAACATAATAATATGACATTGTTTCTATATAATTTGTAGAATTACACTAATTAAGGTTTACCTTTGATGAAGAAGTTGTATTGTGAGGAACATCCCCGCCTGTATCTTGAGGTGGATCCATGTCGCCTTGTGATAAAGATTAGTAATTCTTAGCAATCAGAAGTGAAATGAAACTAATAAACTTACCAAAAAAATATATTAATAAAATAGTAGATTGTACATTGGAGTCAATATTAATTGGAGGCAATTGGTTTAAATGTTATACTTACCAGTCCCATGATAGGGATTTTTTTGTATCTACACGATTCAAATTGTAATATATTAGAAGCTCTTCCCCTGCACTTATTGATTTTATCGCACATATAAATACATGATTTTCCTCATGTGCCTCTTCGACCACTTATTAGTTGACACAAGTCAAGAAATATTTATAAAACCTACAATATTCCCTATTGCTTTTGGCCTTCCATCAATATACATAGTGAGCCTTTTAGTTTGATCATTTACTTTGCATTGTATATAATTTGCTGACAATGCATACCTACGCATACTTTTTTTATATTGCACAATCCGCATCCAATTATTGTAATTGTAACAAGGTCCTACATACTCCATCAGTTCAACAACTTGATTATAACTGACCTTTATGCCATCCATGGAAAATAAGCCCAAACCATGTAATGAAGATGGAGCTATGCGATATATCCTTTTGTTAACAGAAAAATCAATGTTAACTAGAGGTAGTTCCTTGGGTACCCATTCTTTCTGAAGATGTGTGCACCTTCAGGGAACCTTCCTATCACCTTTGGTCTCATTATCATAAGAACATGACCCCCCCTCAGCAAGGAAAAATTGCATTCATTTATCAAATTTTCTTCTAATCTTTTAACCTTTAGTTGATCTCCCTATTTTAGATCTACTAGATGTCTCACTTTGTTCTTCTATTCCTACATTTTCCTCACTTGAGGAAGACATATCAGACAAATACCTATTTGGCGATACCTACAATCCATCAAATGAGAGACATAGTAGGATCTATATATTTTGCTGACTAAATAGAAGGAAACCAAATAATAAATTATACCTGTCGATCCATGCCAAAGGCGTTAAATTTTTTGCATATGTAAATCATTTATCTTAAGTTAGCCAAAAATAAAATGATATGTAAGCTACAAATTACATAGAAGACAAAATTTACATGATGCAAAATATACTCCATG
Source organism: Chamaecyparis obtusa (assembly GCA_027943335.1). Taxonomy (NCBI): domain Eukaryota; kingdom Viridiplantae; phylum Streptophyta; class Pinopsida; order Cupressales; family Cupressaceae; genus Chamaecyparis; species Chamaecyparis obtusa. The sequence continues at coordinate 1,845,317 of BSBK01001824.1, read as the reverse complement.
ACTATAGAGTTCAACACATAATAACTTAATTCAAATTTCTATGAATAAATCAATACCTCATGCATGACATTGATCATACCTTGCATAAATTTTATTGATCATCCTCCTCATCCATGTCATCATCATGACTATCATCATCATCATCATCATCATCACCATCATCATGACTATCATCATCATGACCATCATCACCTTGATCAACACCATCTTGATCACCATGATCATGACTGTCACCATCATCACCATCATTGTTAGCATCACTGGAATCATCATCATTTTCTTCTTCTTCTTCTTTTCCATTGTGTAACTATCATCCGTGATCATCATTTACTTCATCTTCTGATTCTTTAGTATCTTCCTCTTCCATCACATTATACTTTATCAGCCTTCCTCTTGGATCATGTCTAACAACAAATGACCAACCCGATTTATGTGGAACGACAAAGTAAAACACTGGCTCACATTGGCTTGGAAGAACATATAGATCATCTCCAACTAGCTCAAATGACCTTGTATTAATAATTGTAAATCCACTATCATGTTCAATAATAGTCCTATCAGGATCATTTTGATTCAATCGTAGCCTGTACCATTTCACGACAAATAGAACTAATTTGAATGAATTAAAATCGCACTCAAATATATCATCCAAAATGCCATAGTATCAATTTTTCATATTGTTGAGGATTTATGTCATTTCTAGATGAAATATTAGTGACCTCGAAGATTGCACTTATCTCAGAATCACAAGTTTTCTTCGTGTTGTCTAACTTTTTTATGCAAAATTTACGGCCATGGTAGTACATAGCTTTGCAGTGTTTTATATACAATTATTCAAACATGTCAAGATTATTTGCATCGATCCATGAGTTGATACGAAACTTATGGGTCATGGTTAGTAAACTTATATGTACCTTTCTATCTCTTAAACCATATGCTATAAGTACCATTGGCATAACATTGGGATCTCCATTACGATGAGCTTCTTTAACCAATGATGCAACACCATCCCATATTAATGAGTGACCATTTTCTTGATATTGTTGAATCCATACCATCATCCAATCAAGATTGTTTGCAATATACAAATGTAGTGCATCCCACTCACGACCAACTGTAAAGAAAATAAATAGACCGCTTACAAACAACTTATATTGAAGATCTATAAGAATTAATAAACTACAATAACATTGTATAATTACCTCTCACTTTCCTCAATCTACCTTTCCCCATCAAGTACTCCCCTTCAAATTTTTTAATAGAGTTGGGATCCCAAATGCGATCTACATGGATATTTGCTGCAAACTTGGTAAGATATTCACTAATGTACACCATGGTCTGGTATACCATATATCCCTCCACCATAGAACCCTCAATACATGCTCTTTGTTGAACCAAGCCCTTCATAAATTTCAAGTGCCTCTCAACCATCCACATTGACCTATTTTGTACAGGTCCACACAATTCAATCTCCTCAACTTGATGTATGAGGTAGTGTTCTTAAGCATTGAAAAAAGTTGGAGGTAGACACTTTTGCATTTCACACATAAGTTGGAAAATTTTTCTCTTCCAATATTTTATATCTTTTTTATCAATTTCTTTAGATGATAACCACCTAAAATAGATTCAACTCGCAAGAACATATAAACAAGATTTTAGAAAAAAATATACAATAAATTACAGAAAAAGTAAAGCAAGTCATAAATATAATATCTATACAAGTCTAAGAAATAACACTTCTAACCTCATGTATTCTTCAAGATCGTATATAACTTGTTTAACACTGTTGCCAAACTGGTGTGGGAGGGATAGAGGTAGGACGTACTGAAATGATTAAAAAATGATCTTTTCAATATATTGTAAAATGATACAATAAAAATTACATGCAATTTTATAAATATATTTTAGATAGAGAACATGACTTACCTTGAGGAAGGTATGTCAATCATGTGTTTTCAACCCTGGCCCAAAATCACCTTTTTTTGATACAAGACTGCTTATATTTGCTGCAAATCTTGTTGGAATTTTTATTTTTTTCAACTTCTTTTAATGCATCACTTTGTTGCTCAGTTAATAACCAAGGAAGGGAACTTGTATTTATGTGGTCTCCATTTTTATTTGATTCAATGAAATTTTTTAGTGCATGATTGGATTCATGAATGTCATTATAAATTTTGGCAATTTTTTCTTTGTCAGGCCTTCCATCCAATATTTTTCATAGTGTCTTTATTACATTCTTTCCAATATCCATAGCATCAAACAAATGCATGATTGGGAGATCCTTGTAGTATGAAAACCTACTAAATTGACTAGGATAACTTTTTATTCCTCTAGGAAGTTGATCCTTGATGCCTTGATGACCTTCACGAGCATCAATAAAATCATTCGTAAATAAAAAACAATATCAAAATATAAATTTCAAACAAAAATCATCAGATGGAATGACATTACCTTAGTGATTTAGTCTATTGTATTCCAACTTCCATAGATGAGGTGTCATTCTTCATGGCCTTGATGTTGTCTCTTCTTTCCCATTAAAAAGATGTTTTTCGATAATTCGATACTTATGATTATTGTGGAGAAAGTGCCTAAACTCATCGAACACCTACTTTCCTAAACTTCTTAAATGATGAGATTTCATCTTCAGACCACAAACTAGACATGCAAATTTACCCTTTGTCTGAAGACCTAAAAGATACTGTACAATTGGATCATGTACAATTATCATGCGCAACTTAAACATACAACAATAATGCGTAAGCACTATAACATACCAAAAATATGCGACCTTAACATGAATATATAACATACTGCAAAAATGAGTTAGCCCAGAGGCATCATGTATTGTCCATACAAGCATTGCATGAAATTGAAATTATCTTTGTCCTATTGGTCTAGAGATGTCATACATAGTGACCCCATTCCATAAAATCAACAACTCATCAATAAGGGTCTCAATATACACGTTCATATCTTTAACTTGGTACTTACCTAGTTGAATGAACAAAAACATTACATAATTATAATGACCATCTTGATGCCGTGTTTATAAATTAATTTACATAACTATTAAATGAAAAAATATCTGGTAAAATAATAGATAACATTATGTGCTCCCTCTTTATGGACATCCAAGGAGGAATGTTATTGTTAATAACAAAAATAGGCCACACTGAGTAAACAGATCTCATATCTCCAAGTGTATTAACACCATCTGCTGCCAATGAAAGCTTGAGATTATGAGGTTCTTCTTTAAAGTGTGGCCATGTTGTTTCTATGTCTTTAAATGAAGAACCATCCCCAGGCATTCACATAATGTCATCTTGAATTATATTGCATGCATGGTAATCCATAAATTGTGCCAAGCTAGTGCACCTGAATAATCATTGAAGACGTGGAATAATGAGAATGTACCGAAGAGCCTTGTGAGGTACCTTTTTTATTATTTGATCTGACTGATATCTACTAATATGACAATTAGGGCATTCTATTGCAAATTCATGTTGTTTATGATATAGAATGTGATCATTGGGACATGCATGTATTGTCTGATACTTCATTCCAATTTGATTCATAATGGTAGATAATTCTTGGTATGAACGAGGTAGAATGTTTGATGGTGGTAACAAAAACTCACCTATCAACCTACAACAATAAATATGAATTGTTAATATAATGAATCATAATGGTATTCTAACATTGAAGATGACAAAAATGGCATACCTTAGTGTATACAAATAAATGTACCTTCATAGAATTAGGGTTAATCATCAACAATAAGTGAAATAATAACTAAATACAACCACAATTGAGCAACTATTTAACAAAATCAATGATTAATTGAGCATCCTATGGCTCTCTAACTAAGATGTTAATGAGTGAGCTCTTAGCAAGCTCTCATTAATGACAGTCCTAGAATGAGAATGATATAGATAAAACAATGCTAAAGCTAACAATTATCAAGATAAATGCTAAAATTGCTCTTAAATGCTTTTCTAAATTCAAATTTTAAGAGGTTTGATGCAATTCTCAGATAGGTGGTTGATGAATTATGAAGGATTTTAGCCTTCCTTTTATAGATTTTCCAATGGTAGGGGGTGTAGTTGTGTTTAATCATGATTGAGTTGGGGTTAAGTTTTTGGTTCCACCCTTTGAAGATAAAGAAAAGTTTGTGTCCTCAAAGCTTGGGACAAGTAGACAAGATGGATGGTTGAGATTCCTTTTCACTTTGAGTGAATGAGATTCAATTTGGCTTGATCCATGTGAATGCCTTTCCTCAAATCTCATTGGTTGTTTGATTTTCCTCTCCTTTTGGTTTGTTGAGAGTAATTGATTTTTATTAATTGATTTAATTGATTTATTTTAGCCATGTACCCCTTGAATGGGTTGAATTTAATTTAATCCAAGACTATACAATTAATTGAATTAATTATATTTTGATTTGATTGCACTTGATTAAAATGCTCTCAATTTTGATTGAGATTAAATTAAGACTTGATTTTTGTTTTGATTGGCTAATTGTGCATTGTGATTCAATTGATTCAATTTTGTCCTTGATTTGCTTTGATTTGACTTGATTTGCTTTGAATTATCATTAAATTATCTTTGTCCATTTTTAGGTGATTAAAAATGCCCCTCTTTGAGTTGACGTGCGAAGCATGTCGATTCAAAGAATACTCTGATCTTGCTTGATAATAGGTCTTGATTCATTAATGGTTGATCTTTGATGTTCATTTTTAATGTCTTTTGATGGTTGATCCTCTGATTTTTTTGATATGAAATTACTACAGGTAATGATTGATATGAAACTCTCTTGATTGATGTGATCCTGATGATCGTTCTCGATATGATGATTGATTTGCTGATTGATCCTGATATGATGTTTGATTTGATGATTGATATAATGCCCTTTTCATTTGATTATGAAATTTTTTTTGATAATAGCTTTTGATTTGATTTGATGATCAGTCTTTGATTTCCATTGATGTTACTCATGATGTTGATCTGATTATCTGATGGTATGCCCCCTCAGAAATGAAACATATTGTTGTTTTCGATAGATAAGTTTAAATGTTTGATTGATATGTTTTCATTTCTGAAACACTTTATGATATGCCATACTTCTCAATTTTCCCCAGTCAATACAATAGATTCATATAGGTCAAAGTCATTTCTTACCTCAAAATTAGGTCAATTTTAGCTTAAATAGCTTGAAAAACCTAGATTTACTATTCATTTTCACTTTTGACTTCTGTGATTTTGCTCTAATTCTCTTCTTCTTTTCGAGATGGTTGTGCCTATTCGAGAGCATCGATTCGAGTGGTGTCAGAGATATGTGAGGCCACTTGACTATGAACCTCCGGTAAGTACTTTTCAAACCTTGGTATTACATTTATTGCTCATTAATTAGCATTTATTGCATTTACCAATTTCATCGCTGCTTTGAAATATTTAATTCACGCTTATGCAAATTTCAATGTTGCCTAACACTATTAAATGTCACATCCATGGTTTTTAGTATCGCTCATGAGAATTTCAATGTCGCTTATCAACTTTTCATTGTCGCCTAAGGTTAAATGATTCATGCGTAGCCTTAGGTTTTAAAAACCAGATTCCTTAAATTTTTACGCCTATGAAACCCTAGCAATTCAATGTCGCCTAGGAATGTTTTAGTGTCACTTAAGTCAATTTAGTGTCGCCTGTGAAAGATTTGTCACCTGAGACAAAAGTAATGTCGCCTGACAAAAAATTGTGTGTCGCTTAAGGAAATATCGCCTGCGATGAATAAAATCATGCCTACAACATTTTTCTCAGAATTTTCACTTGTACTTGACTATTTTCTATTTTTGAAATATTTAGGACGTCAAGATGACTAATTAGAATAATATGATTAGGTCAGTTACGTTTGATCTAAACAATTAATTAGGATTTCAGTATAGTAATACCAATGAATTTGATTTGTCAATCTGTTATGATAGGGTGATGGTCTAATATTTTACTCTCAAGATCTAGAGATATAAAACAAAGATTTTCCTTCCTCAAGATATAGAGTTAGGAGTTTTGATGCGCTCATGATGAGAAAATGGATTTTAAAATAACTTGATCGACTCTAGATGTTCCTTGATATAATATGCTGATATGATTCTTTTGTTCTTTGCCAAAAAGGCTGACTTCCCTGTGTTATATATCCGATCAATTCCATCATGGGTTATTGACCTTGGATAGACATTGACTGTGGCTGAGTACCATGTTATAGAGCTTTATGGTTTGAGCTTCCTTCTCGATCTTCCCTAGTTTCAGCTAAACTGTGGGTTATTGATAGCTGTGGTGGAGCGTTGGCACTCCGACCATAATACTTTCCATCTTCCTCATGGTGAGATGACAATCACACCTGAGGATGTGTATCATTTGCTACGGATTACCTATCGAGGAGAGATTATTTATTATGACTCTATGTATGATTCTACTATCTGCCGACGAGTGTTCGGGGATAATTTGATTGATGATGATACGATCACATGGCCACAATTTTCTTCTTTCCCTATATTGCCTGCAGTTCTTGGTGCATTGATTGGTGGTCTACTTCTTCTTGACCGACAAGGTCATGGTTTTTCTATTGGTTGGGGTAGGATTTTAGAGGATTTACTAGCACAACCTCGACGTTTTGATTGGGGTTCTTGTGTACTAGCTTAGTTATATCAAGATCTTCATGAGGTGGTGTATAGAGAGAGTTCTTCCTTATCTGCCGGTGCTATTATTCTCCAGTTATGGATTTGAGAGCATCTTCCTATTACTAGGCCTATTTCTGATAGGAGACGACCACATGGATATCCTTATGCCTTTCTATATACTGGTATGGTGATTCAACATCATTTAGGTCATCTGGATTATTAGAGATGTAAGATAGATGATCTTGATTAGGTTACATGGTGTCCCCACCTTGATTGTGATCTGTGGTGGGAGGATGATGATGAGTTTCCATATATGTTTATTCCTCGTTGGATGATTGGCCAATCAAATACTGTTATTGAGTGATTTTATTTTGGTCAAGTTTCCAGACAGTATGGTAGGATACATGATATGCCTCTGGGCAATGCCTTATATGCATGAGTTCAGGTCGAGAGATCTTTATGGGGCCCTTGTATTGATTACCAGTTTGCCTTGGCTCAGATTGTTGCTATGCCTTTCTACAGATGGGAGATGTTGACAGGTATGTCAGATGCAGGGATGTCCCATGAGTATTGAGACTAGTGGTCTCAAAATAGGTTTATTCATTTCACAGATCCGGTGGAGCTTATTCCAGATTGACATGGTGGTGGTGGTGGTGGTGATGATGGGCATGGTGGTGGTAGACATCAGAGGCATAGAGGACGTAGAGATCCTCCAGTTATTAATGTTAGTGGATGGGTGAGGGATGGACATGGTTGGGATAGAGCTAGAGATAGGCAGGTTGATGCAGTCTAGATAGTTCATCCTAGAGCAGTAGTTAGATAGGAGAGAGTTCATCGACAACAGTGAGCTCAGAGACAGGCTCATGTTGAGGTTGCTAGATAGGTTCCTAGGGGTTTAGATCCTTTAGTGCAGTTACAAAGAGTTTCCCTAGCACAACAAGATGATGATGCTCAACAGGTTTAGGGTCAGTAGGTTCTAGCATAGTAGATTCCGCAACCAGTTCATCAGCCATAGGATCATGGACATGATCCACAGGGTGCTCCCACTATTGGTGCTTTAGCCTGAGATATGCAGTCTATGAGGATAGAGATATCTACTATTGTGGGGCATTTAGATCAAGTTGTTGCCTTGATGCAGTAGTTTCTTTCAGCCGTGATTGTTCAAAGACTGAGTGGAGTGAGCACTTCTCAGGCTCCTCCTCCACAGGATGATAGAGATCCAGGTGGTTCTGGTGCTACGGGATCATGATTGATTGATGATAGATTCACTTATCATTGATGTCCTCTGTTGCACATTTCCTATTTTTTGATTGATCGAAACTTTTGATGTACCATTTTCATGATATTGTATCTGGATATACTTTGATGTACTGGATCCTTTGAGAAACATTCTTTTGATGATATATGATGATCTATTCCTTCGTCTCTTATTGATGAGTTGATTTGTGATATTATCTTTATATGCAGTTATATGATGCATTTATTTTTTATTATATGTAATGGATGAAAAGTATCTTATTTTTATGACATAGATAGATGGATGCACTAATGTATGGATATTATGAGATGTTTTCTATTTTTCAATGTATGGATGCAAATTGTTTTATGATCATATGGATATGGATGATCCTATGTTTTTGTATTTTCAAATGTATGCAATTCTATCTGTAACTACATGTATGCAAATGATGTATGAGTAATGATTCTCTTTTTTCTTTTCCGGATAATGACTAATGATTAATGATATGCATGTATGCAAAAGATAATCTCATTTTCGTTGTTTTGAATCTAGAATCATGATGTTTGAATTGAACCTCCCCATTTCATTTTCCCCTTGCAATTTAAGCTAAGAAAGGCAAAAAAAAATATATACAATGCACTTAATCTAACATGTATGGAGCTAACTGTCATTATTCAAGATTTAGAGCTTATAATCATCATTGAGTGTTTTTGGATCCCATTTTTTAGTACAATCATCACTAGTTCAACTATGATGATATGAATACTTTTTCCTTTTTCCTTGCTTTCCCATCGGTCTCTTCGATATGACTATCACTGATTGAAGTCAATCATGAGAGTGCGAATATCAATTTTGTCAGATTCTATGTTGCAAGTGGATGTTGGTATTATGATATTGAAGATCAAAATAGCCAAGGTATCCATTTGCGTAAACAAGCAGAAATCTCCATTTTATCCTATGTACAAGTCTTTGATGATTCTTTGATGATCACATCCTTAGAAAAATAATACATGATTTAAAACTTTGATTTTAAGATAGTCATTTAGAAATCAAGAAAATATCATCCTTTCATCATAGCTTGTCTAGTCTAAAAATTTCATTGATTTGCTAGAAAGGAATGATTTCATCAATTGAGTCAACACTTAGAAAAAAATTTGGCCATGTTTTTCAAATCTATAGTTCAAGTGTAGTTCCATCCATTTCATACTTTTAATCCTGATAAAGGGTAAGGTCATTTAAGTTCTTGGATCAAATTTTCATTTTAGGTTCACATTGGATTGGGATGTAGATTTGGTTAAGTGTTCCTCTTTTGAGTGTGATGAATTGATTCTCTGATTGAATAAAGCTTGTTGATGAATCCTTGCTCCTTGAGAGTAGATTGCCCCTAGTTTGATATTGATTTCATTTATGGGACTTAGGACAATTTTTCGATTAGGTGACCAAAATCTTAAGGTACTTGCAAATGCAACTGCGGGGTTTTATTATGCAATATATACAAATGCTGGCAAATGCAATATTAACAAGGTGACCTTCTAAGTATGCAACTGACTTGGACTTTCAATGGTGCCTGTTTACCAAGTTTTCACCGATTGAATGGATCAAGCTCTTTTTTGTATTTTTAAAGCTTTTCTCTCTTTTTTTTTGCTACCAAGGTGCCTATTTGCTAGGTTTTCACCAAGGCACTTTTCTTCTTTTTCGATTTTTTTTGTATTTTTTTCTTTTTTCAAATTTTTTTTCATATTATCAAGGTGCCTATTTGCTAGGTTTTCACCAAGACAATATCTTTTTGAGGATCATATTTGAATGTTTTTCCTTTCTTCATGCTCAATTTTTCACTATTTTTGATCTTTTGTGCTTTTCAACTATTTTTGATATTTTCAGCTTTTCTAATGTTTTTGGTGTTTTCAAGATCTCTTTTGAATTATGTACAATAAATATGATGCTCTCCATCTAATACTCTTTATACTCTTTCATCTACCTTAGGTATAGAACCTCTTGAGATGTTTGTTGTTTATGGTTTCTTGGAGCTCTTCACCATCACAATCTGATAACTTGTATGTGTCGGTCCCAAAATCTTCAACAATGAGAAATGGTCCTAACCAATTTTCTTCCCACTTTCCTTTCTTCTCTCTTTCTACTTGGTTCTTGGGATTTTCACACAACACTAGGTCACCTATTTGGAATGTCCTTGGCTTGATGTGTTTATTGTAAGATCTTGACATTCTATTCTGGTACACCTTTAAGGGATCAAAGGCTTCTTTCTATTTTTCATCCAAGAGTTCTAGTTCTTGTAGCCTAGCAACCCTATAGTCTTCCTCATTTATCAATCCATGCATAGATATCCTTAAGGATAGAAGTTCTACCTCCAAAGGCAAAACTACTTCTATTCCAAAGACTAAGGAGAAGGGTGTAGCCCTTGTTGGCATCCTTATGCTTGTCCTATAAGCCCACAAGGTCGGGTTTATCTTGTTATGCCAATCTCTCCTAGAATTATCCACTGTTCTCTTCAAGATTTTCAATATGTTTCTGTTTGTTGCTTCATCTTGTCCATTACCTTGAGGGTAATAGATTGAAGATGAATGATGTATCATATGAAATTTGGTGCATAATTCTATTATGTCTTTGTTCTTGAAATGCCTTGCATTATCTGTTATGATGGCATGAGGTACACCATATCTAAAAATTATATGATTTAGGATAAACAAGGATATCTGTGTGCCTATTGAAGTTGATAGGGGTATAGCTTCCACCCACTTAGTAAAGTATTGCGTGGCCATTATGATGAATTTATGCCCATTCGAAGATGGTGGATGAATCATTCCTATTAGATCTAGACCCCACTGATAGAATGGCCAAGGTGTGGTCATTGGATGAAGTTCTTGCACCAGCGCATGTATCAAATTTCTATGGAATTGACACTTCTTACAAGTTTTTTCAAAATTACAAGAATCTTTTTCCATGGTAGGCCAAAAATATCCTATCCTAAGAAGTTTCTTAGCTAAAGATAATCCATTTGAGTGTGATCCACAAATTCCTTCATGAATTTCTTGTAAGGCTAAGTTTGATTCTTCATCTTCTAAACACCTAAGGAGCATTCCATCAAGACTTTTTCGATACAATGTTTCAGCAATTATAGTGTATTTGGCGACTTGTCTAATGAAATTTTTCTTTTGGTTTTTGGTTTGATTGATAGGAAGTGTTTGGTCTTTCAAATAGGTGTAAATGGGTCCATACTAAGGTGAGTTAGTTGTAGTAAGTAGGCAAATGGTGTAAGGATGGGTTGGGTCATACACGGGTTGAATCGCTTCTTCTACCAAGAACTCGTATCTATCACTCTGATCAGGCATCTACAAAAGTGATGCTAAGGTTGCCATAGCATCTGTTGCCTTGTTCTTTTTTCTCGGCACTTGTTCAAATGTGATGATTATGAAATACTTCTTGAGATTATCCACCATGGTTTTGTAAGGTACCAATTTGTCATCTTTAGTCTGATATTCTTCATTGACTTGATTTATGACTAATTGTGAATCTCCATATACCTTTAATTCTGTCACTTTCCACTCTAATACCAACTTGATTCCCATAACCAAGGCTTCATATTATGCTATATTGTTTATACATGGAAATAGAAATTTTTATGACTTAGGGATAGTGGAGCCTTGAGGCGTGATTAGAAGTATGCTTTCTCCTGACCCATGGTGAGTGTAAGAACCATCAAAATAAAGCTGCCATGTTTTTGCCTCAAAATTCATAATTTTTGCATTTGGGAATTCAACTTGTATAGGATGATCATCATTAAGTGGTGCCTTTGCTAATTGGTCTACAATGACTTGTCCTTTAATTTATTTTCTATCAACATATTCTATATCAAATTCGCTTAGGATCATCACCCACTTTGCTAATCTTCCATTTAATGCTGTTTTGCTTAATAGATACTTCAAAGGGTCAATTTTAGCAATGAGCCTTATCTTGTGGGCTAGCATATAATGGCATAATTTTTGGGAAGCAAAAACTACAGCTAAGCATGCCCTTTCCATGAAGGTATAGCTCAGCTCATATTTGACTAAGGTTATAATAATGTAGTAGATTGCTTTCTCTTTTCCATTCTCATCCTCTTGTGCTAGGAGTGCCCCCAATGAATTCTCTGTTGCTAAAATGTACAAGATTAAGGGCTTGCCTCTGATAGGTGGCATCAATATTGGTGGGTTCATGAGGTATTTCTTTAGTATTGAAAGCCTCTTCACACTTTCCATCCCACTTGAAGATGGTATCTTTATGCAAGAGTTGGGTGAAATTATGGCATTTTTCTGCCAATTGAGAGATGAATCTCCTAATGGATTGTATCCTTCCTTGTAAATATCTCATCTGACTAATGGTTTTAGGTGCTTCCATTTCCATTATGGCCTTCACTTTAGTGGGATCAACCTCTATCCCTTTGGCAGATACAATGTAACCTAGAAGTTTACCAGATTGAACTCCAAAAGCACACTTCTTTGGGTTAAGCCTTACTTTGAACTCCTCTAACCTTTCAAAAATTTTTGCTAAGATAGGTAGATGTTCTTTTCTTGAATGTGACTTAGCTATTATGTCATCCACATAATCTTCCATGAATTTATGCATCATATCATGGAATATTGTAGTCATTGCTCTTTGATAGGTTGCTCCGACATTCTTCAAGCCAAAAGGCATGACATTCCAACAAAATGTACCCCATGCACATGTAAAGGCAGTTTTATCTTGGTCTTCAGGTGCTATCTTGATATGATTATAGCCACTAAATCCATCCATGAGTGAAAACATGGAGTGTTCCATTGTTAGGTCTACAATAGCATCAATGCTCGGAAGTGGAAAATCATCTTTAGGACATGCCAAGTTTAAGTCCCTAAAATCCGTGCAGATTTTGATTGACTTATCCAATTTTGATACCAAAACTATGTTGGAGATCCATTGTGCATAATTAATGGCTCTTATAAACCCCACCTTTAATAGCTTCTCTAGTTCCACTTTGACAAGTAAGGCTATATGAGGGTGCATTTTCCTTAGTTTTTGCTTGACCGATTTAGCTCCTTCCTTTATATTGAGGTAATGCATTATCAAATTTGGGTCTAACCCTGACATATCATCATAAGACCATGCAAAGTTAACTTTATTTTCCTTAAAGAACTTAATGAACTCTGTTCTTTCTTCGTTGGATAGGGATGATGCTAAGTGGATGAACTTTGGCTCTGTTTTTGTTCCAATGTTTATCTTTTCTGTTGGCTTGATTAGAATTGGAGACCTTTCTTCATAGTGATCTGGTAGAATGTCCAAACTCCCTTCTATAGGTGCCTTAGTTTGGTTTTCACCTTTAGAACCATCCTTTATTTCTTTTTTCTTTCTTTTGGATCTAATGTTGCCACAAAGTGGTTTTCAATACTCGATTCTTTTCCTTTTCTATTTTTTTTAATTTTTTCATTTTTTCTCGGATTAAGAGTTTGGATGCTCCCTTTGATCATTTCTTCTTGATAGTCCTTGGTAAAATAAGGTTCAACTGCGTGGAGGTATTGGGACAGCATGTTTTCATTCAAGAAAATTGGCAAGGTATCGGGTTTAATGGTATCCCATTCAATTAGATCCAACCGAATGAGAGTTAAAGGGTCAACAATGGGGTTTGTCTCAATTGGGCTTAAAGTGTATATCTCATTGTTGGAGGGTTCATACATTGTATCTTGAAGATCTTGGACATGGGATTCCTCTAAATGCTCTAAAGAAGAAGGATCAAAATCCTCCTCACTAGACTCCACTATGGTTTCTATTGGATAAAACTCATGGGGATTAAACCTAGCATTCAATTCTTCCATAGTAGGTCTCCATGAAGGAACATATGGCTCACCTACCCATTGATTTATTTCAATTTCTATGCTTGGCACATTATTTGGACCCTCTTGACTAGAACTAGATGCTTGATTTGAAGTTGATTCCACCATTAGTCCTTTATTTTTGGTAGAAGCATAGGAATGAATGGCATCGATACCCTTGTCTTGGCATGACTCATCTGATAGGGTCTCCCATTCCCATTCAATAGAATCCTCATCACTATGAGATTCTAATTTTAGTATTTGATCATGTACTTTGGGATAATGTTTTTGTGTATATCCTTCTTCAAGATATCCTGAACCTATTTTCTCCTTGGAATCTCACCATGTGGATTCTAGGGGTTCAATTAGCCCTTCATTTCTTGTACCTAAAGGTCCTTGACCTTTGTACCCCATCTTTTGCATGATTGAAAAACCTTTACCATATTTGTGAGTAGGGATGGTTATATTTTGAATGTGCTTGACGTGAGCACTTGATTCTTCATCCTTGTATAACCAATTTAGAATTTCATTATCCTCTTCACTCATGGTGGATGATGTACTTTCCCTTACAAAGTTTTCATTATATTTATGAGGTAGACTTGGAGGTTTTCCAAAGGACTTTGGTGATAAGGGTAGGTTCATCATGCATAAGGAGTATTCACCCACTCCTTGTTGTTTGATTTTGCATTTCTTATCAAAGTTTTTCATCATTTTATCCATCTTTTGATAATGGGCTTCTTTAGTATATTTTTGGACAGCTTTGATAGAGTCTTCTTTTGCTTCTTCCATAGTATCATCCTCATTAACCTTCTCTTTTCCTTTAGTCGATGTAGTTTGGTTAATGAGTTTTGGAGTTTCTTTAACAACAATTTCTTCTTCCATCTTTTCTTTTCCTTTTAGCAAAGGGATGTCTTTAGAACTTTGGCCTTGTTCCATTTGATTAGGTGTAGACCCTTTAGCATTGTGTGGAACCAATGAGTCATTTATAGGTTTGATGTTATTACAATATTGGAAGGGATTGAGGTCTCCACTTACCATTATTTCTTGCCCTTGATATGGGAATTTTAGGCATTGATGGTAAGTTGAAGGAACATCCTGCATTTCGTGGATCCACAGCCTTCCTAAAAAAATTTTATAAGTCAATTTTAGGTCCAATACTTGGAATATGGTCTCTTTTTGCATAGGACCAACTCTTATGGGAAAGACTATGACTCCTCTTGACGCTCTTTCTTCATCATCGTAGGCTTTTATGGTTATCTTTTTCTTTGGGTCAATAGCCTCCTCCAAAAATCCTAAGGCTTTTACCAAGCTAAGGGTACAAATATTTAGGCTAGCACCTTCGTCTATAAGGACTCTTTTCACCCTATGCTTGTGGATCAACACTTCTATGTGTAAGGGAAGATTTTGGGGATGATTAAGAGACATATCATCTTGTTCAGAAAATGATAGGCAATGAGGTGCAATTAAATGCCCCACCATGTTTTGGAACTTGTCTACCTCCAAATTTAGAGGCACATTTGTTTCCAACAAGGCTTTTTCCAAGATATCCTTATGGATTGGTGATAGTTTGAGCAGCTCAAGAATAGAGATTTGAGTGGGAGTTCTTTGCAATTGATCAAACAAGTTGTATTGTTTTGATGATGATGTGGAAGCTTGGTTTGATATCACCACTTTTGGAGCATTATTAGGTGTAACAATTTTTGATGCTTTCCCCCTAGTGACCACATTTGCTGATGCTTCTCTTGATTTGCCTTTTATTATAATAACATTTACACTTTGATCTTCTTCACTTATGGTATTTATTGTGTTGTCATAAGTGTGGGCAAAATTCACTTTTTCATTACCCTTTTTATGGTTTTGATTTGTATTGGATGACTCCCCCTTTTCATGATTCAAAAAGGGGTTCTTGTAGGCCATGTGATCCCCATTGTTTCGAGATCCTTCAATTTGGATGATGTCATTATTAATAAAATATTGCACTAAATTCTTCAATTTCATGCACTCGTTGGTTGGATGACCTTTTTTTAGATGGTATTCACAATGATGAGATGCATTCCACCAATGAGGTTTGACTTTGGGTTCATAATTTGATATGTTGGGTAATGTGATAACTTGATTAGCCAACAAGTTTCTTAGTACATTCTCCAAAGGTTCACCCAAGGGAGTGAATTTTGTTTTATTATAGCTGGAGTTTGATTTTAACTTATCCCAAGTCTTATTGTTGGAAGTGTTAGAATTGTTGCTGTTATAATTATTGGGATTATATGGAGCTTTATTTGCTTGGTTAACATTGTTTGAAGAATTCACTCCATATGGTAGAATAAAAGGGGTAGACTTCAAGTTGTGTGACTCCACAACCCCATCATTCACAAGATTTTTATTGTTACTTTTGTTCCATGATTTCGATTTATCATTGTGATTGTTGGAACCTTGATTAAAATATTTAGGAACATAATTATTGTTATTGCTGCTGTTATTGTTGTTGTTGGATTTATTGTCTTTAAATAATTTAATCTCACCTCTTTTGACCAAAACATCTTCAATCTTAACTCCATTTTCAATAAGTTTTTCAAATGTTGGAGGACATTGAAGTTGTAATTGATAGTTCATTTCAGTGGTCAAGTTATTGGTGAAGATCTCCATCTTCTCTTTCTCCGGGATACTTCATGGGTACCTTGCGAAAACGGTCCTCCACCTTTGTAGGAATCCTAAAAAGGACTCCCCATCTTTTTGTTTGGTATCACATAACTTGAGCATAGTGATCTCATGCTCAATGTTGTAAGAGTAATGGGTTATGAACTTGGAGGCTAACTCCTCAAAAGACTTTATTTCAAGAGTTAGTTTTGAAAACCACTCCATTGTTGGACCTCCTAAGCTTCTAGGAAAGAGTCTCATTAGATAAGTATCATTGTGCATGAACTCTATGCTTAGGGCACAAAAATCCCTTAAATGGTCTTGTGGGTCCATTTTACCCATGTATTTATCATATTTGGGAAAGATAGTATTAAAACGAAAAGATACCATTGCTAAGCTTTTGTCGAAAGGAAAAGGACACAAAGCTTCTATGGAAAAGGCCTTAGGTTCAACTACCTTCTTCATGGTATCTATTTGTTCTTGAAAGGCCTTAATCTACCTATTCATGATGTTCATAGGATCATCTTGGTGTTGGTCTTTCCTAAGTTGGTCAATGTCAAAATCGTAGGGCAGCTTTACCCCCTTTTGTGCTAGGCTTAGGAAGAAGTTATCCCTATCTTTGTCTATTAATTTTTCCATCACCTCTAGGAAACCATTATCTTGGGCAGCTTTCTCAACCCTTTCCTCAAGTGTCTCCTTAGGGTTATAGTTGGCATTATTGATATTGTGATAGGTTGAATTCATATCAACCATCTCTTCAATTCTTGGTTCAAATAGATTCGTGAAAATTTCTTCTTGGTTAGGATCTTTGAACACACTTTGGTACTCCACTTCTTGCCTTGGGTTTGCAAAGATAGTGCTATCGCCTGGTAATGATCCCCTATATGTTTGTGACTGCGTGGAAACCGACATCCAACAAGGGTTCATTTTGGAATTTATCCTTGATCTGAGAGTTGTTGATTTTATTATTGAGGAGATTTAAAAATATAAGATGCTTTTCAATGGATATCTCTCACTTGCTTATGTATTTCAAACACAACAACCACACATTCATTTGTCTCTTTTACCCACTTAAACACAAAATGTTTGATTTGTAGAACATTGTCATGGGTTTTTCACAAGAAAACACTTCAAGCACCTACCTAGCACAAGATTTGGTTTGTAAACATGGCTCTAGAAGGTGGTCTTTGCTACTTTATCAAGGTTTTAGTATATATTCCATTCAAATAGACTTCAATCTCTCATCCTCCAAGGAGGCTTCCCACACGCACCAAAGTACGATTTTGCACAATCCGTGAGGACTACTAGAGGAAGGTTGAAAAATTAAAATCTGTTTCTCATGTACCCCATTAAGGATACATGCATTTCAATTTAGAGTGGGTTGGATTCCCGTGACAAAAGTGAGCGTATCCCACTTTGGGTTGTCCCTCTCACTGGCCTCGTTAAGGAAAACTTGGGAGGTGAGCCCACTATTACTCTAGCATATATATGAAAAACAAGAAATGAACTTAGGCCGACAAGTTTGGGAGTTTGGTTCACTCAAAGAGTGAAGAGCATATCCCTATTGTCTTTCTTTGTTCCACACACTTAAACACACGTTTGTTCTTTCCCAATCTCTTGACAAGGAGATTCTTAAAATTGAAGTGTGAAATTCATTTCCTATTTTATCTCAAGCTTATATCAAAATGAATGCCACAATTTAATCAAATGCAAGCTTGAATAGAGAAATACCTTTTTCTTGTAGCTAACCGAAGTTAGGGGCATTTTTAAGGAATTTCATTGTTTTCAACTCACCTTGGCAATAGCTCCTTCCAAGTGTGTTTGTCCTCTAGCAAGTTAGTCAACACTAACAATCATAATGAGGGGAAACCAAAATCAAACTTGACAAAGAAAAGATTTATGTAATGAATTTTAAGTAATTCAATTGCAAATTTTCAAACAAAAATTTGAATTAAGGACTAAAGATCCAATTAAGGGAGACAAATTTCTATTTATAAGCTTCAATTACAACAAGGTATTTTTGATATACCTGATTGTCCTCCTCTTGTGTTAACTCAAGAACAACCTTGATATGTGCTATGTTTTCCTTTTTGATCTTCTTAGCTAGTGCCTTCCCTTCTTTGTTGAACCTGGTTTCTAGCTTCTACACTTTTGGATGCCTGTTCATTTACAGTCAAAACATACAAACAGAGAGTTAGATGACAAAATTAATCAATCTGTAAGTAAATTAAGACAAAAAATTGAAAGTGACATTGTCCAGCAAATAGGTTTTATTAAATTGTTGACAGGCGTAAGTTAACTATTAGCAAGCGACACTGCAAAGTGCAACAGGCATAAACAATTTACTGATAAGTGCAAACAATATTTTCAAAAGCGTAAACTGATTAAGTCAAAGTGACACTTTAAGAATAGCAAGCATAAGAGAATGATACTAGGTGTGACTCGTTATCCAAAATGCTTCGCAAAGATTGATCACAGGTGACAACTAATTATCAGCAGGCAACACTTCTTCACTCATAGGTGTGACTTCTTTATGCAAAGGCAATACAACTTTATTGCACAGGCATAATTTCTTCAATCATAGGTGACATCAAAGAATGTAAGACATAATAGAAAGTGTTAACTAGGCGTAAACATTCAGCGAATAAGCGGTGATATAGATCTGGTAGGCATCATCCAAATGATTACAGGCATGACTGAATTGGCCGTAAGCGTGATTTAACCTGTTTCCTGCAAAAATTCCATAGAAAATAGTAGATACATGCATATAAAAGATGATCTAAATGATAAAAATGATAACATGAGGCTTGCTGCCCCACGATGTGCACCATTTTGTATACAAATAAATGTACCTTCATAGAATTAGGGTTAATCATCAACAATAAGTGAAATAATAACTAAATACAACCACAATTGAGAAACTATTTAACAAAATCAATGATTAATTGAGCATCCTATGACTCTCTAACTAAGATGTTAATGAGTGAGCTCTCAGCAAGCTCTCATTAATGACAGTCCTAGAATGAGAATGATATAGATAAAACAATGCTAAAGCTAACAATTATCAAGATAAATGCTAAAATTGCTCTTAAATGCTTTTCTAAATTCAAATTGTAAGAGGTTTGATGCAATTCTTAGATAGGTGGTTGATGAATTATGAAGGATTTTAGCCTTCCTTTTATAGATTTTCCAATGGTAGGGGGTGTAGTTGTGTTTAATCATGATTGAGTTGGGGTTAAGTTTTTGGTTCCACCCTTTGAAGACAAAGAAAAGTTTGTGTCCTCAAAGCTTGGGACAAGTAGACAAGATGGATGGTTGAGATTCCTTTTCACTTTGAGTGAATGAGATTCAATTTGGCTTGATCCATGTGAATGCCTTTCCTCAAATCTCATTGGTTGTTTGATTTTCCTCTCCTTTTGGTTTGTTGAGAGTAATTGATTTTTATTAATTGATTTGATTGATTTATTTTAGCCATGTACCCCTTGAATGGGTTGAATTTAATTTAATCCAAGACTATACAATTAATTGAATTAATTGTATTTTGATTTGATTGCACTTGATTAAAATGCTCTCAGTTTTGATTGATATTAAATTAAGACTTGATTTTTGTTTTGATTGGCTAATTGTGCATTGTGATTCAATTGATTCAATTTTGTCCTTGATTTGCTTTGATTTGACTTGATTTTCTTTGAATTATCGTTAAATTGTCTTTGTCCATTTTTAGGTGATTACACTTAGCATACGTGACATTGCTACATTGGATAAACCATTCATAATCTTCAAGTTCACCAACAACGCTATAGTGGAGAGAAGAGTTGTTTGGGAGCCTTGGTATAGAGGCTCATATGCCTTCTCAAGTATAGCTATATCAAGACCATCTTCATCATCATTATCAAATGTGCTAGTACCATCATCATGATCATCTTGATTAGCTATGCCAATACCATCTTCTTCAATCATGTCCTTTGGCACATTATCAACTACGCCAATACCATCATCTTCAATTGTGTTCTCTTCCATAGGATCATCTTCTTCCATGGGAGTGTTATCATCGGCTTGGATATTCACACCTCCATGTTCCTCCAATTGGAAATCCACATTCACCAATTGATGAAAATCATGCCCCCCTTCAATGTGACCATGTTTCCTACAATGATTATGGGTTTTGTGATTAGAATTCTTTGATTCTTTAAGCCCTTACACTTTTTGCAAGGAAAATTATATTTATCAATGTCTTTTCTTTGGAACTGAGACCACAATCTAGCAATTGTCTCATTAATTGACCAAGGCTATGTTTTCAACAAAGGAGGCTCATGCCACCCTTTTCATTCTTCATGTTGTGATTTGGGAGCCAACTAGCTTCAACCAACTCCTAACGTGACCACCTGGTTGTGTGCATTTCATGTATGGTGAAGATTTGACATCCCAAGGACATGTGTGATTACTATTGGATAGCTGGTGAAGTTTTCAAAAAATTGAGAAATGTTATTGTTATGGGAGCAACTAACTGGCCAAATAGTATTGATCCAGCACTCAAAAGGTTTGGAAGGTTCGACTGGGACATTTCTTCACAGGCTATAAATATACAAAATGTAAACATACAAACATTAGTAGTATCTTTTATATAATAAAAATAAAATAAAATATTATAAGATTATACAAGATTTACAAATACACACACAAATCATGCTCACTAGACCACAAAATATTCAAAAGGATAAGTATTTGGGGAGTTATTATTATTTTGGGAGCTACATAAATCTCCTCACTAGAATACTAAATCTGTGGATATTATTCTTGATGCTGAAGTAAATCAAGAATGTGAAGTTGAAGCAGTTACATCAAGCTGCAAATTATTAAGGTTGGAATTTTGAAATTCTTCATTAATCGAGCATCATAAGGAGGCTGAATTATCTCCTTTAATGGTAGACTGTGTTATTTGAAGGCTATGAACTACTAAAGAATAGGAGTAGTTTGTTTTTAAGGGATTGTGTTTAATTGTGGAGGTCACATTTTGACCAAGGCTGTGTTCTCAACAAAGGAGGCTCATGCCACCCTTTTCATTCTTTATGTTGCAATTTGGGAGCCGGATAGCTTCAACCAACTCCTAACGTGACCACCTGGCTATGTGCATTTCATGTATGGTGAAGATTTGACATCCCAAGGACATGTGCGGTTACTGTTGGATAGCTGGTGAAGTTTTCAAAAATTTGAGAAATGTTATTGTTATGGGAGCAACTAACTGACCAAATAGTATTGATCCAACACTCAGAAGGTTTGGAAGGTTTGACAGAGAGATTGATATTGGGGTTCCAGATGAAGTAGGTAGGTTGGAAGTGATTTTCATCCATACAAAGAATATTAATCTCTCTGATGATGTATGTATATTGGGGCCTTATTTTTTGTACTTCTATCTACTATTAATGAACAATTTCTTCTATAGAGGCAATTTTGAATTCTATGCTCATGTGAAAAGGAAATGTCACTTAGTTTGAAGTCCTAATAGAATAAATACAATAAGAAGACATTGACATATCATGCCTTAAATTGACACCAATCACAATAAGAAGATGGAACAACCACAAGGTACAAGCATGTGCAAGTCATTGTAATCATTGGAGATATGTTAAAGGTTAAGTACAATAGTAGAGCACAACCATGATACAATTAATGAAAGTGCCATAAAACACCATGATATTTATAATCAATCATAGAGAAAAGAGACATAGACACAAATGATTTGTATTTTAGTGCCACCAAATACTTTCCAAATAGTCATCAATGTATTAAACCATTCCAAAGTATAGGATAGCAAGGTGCTTCAATACATAGCTGCAGTGATCAAAATAGTATTTTATAATATCATGAAGTAAACAAATGCAATGTTTCAAAATAAGGCAAACTAAAACAACAAATGACAAGCATTGTCATTAAACATAGCATAAAAGGCATCTTTAACATTGAGCCCTCAAAGAACAGGTTTGATGTTTTCATGTTTTGAAAGTTAACAAGGTTTATATTTTCATCATGAATACATGAAAACAAGCATAAAGGATCACAATAAGTAATCTCTAATATAAAGAAACACAATGACTTTCAATATCAAAGCGGTGGTGTAAGAACTAAAACATCATCTAAAGACAATCCTCAAAGAAGAGTCACAAGGTATTGTCATGAAGACAAAGTTATTGTCATGGGAGTACATTAAAGTTACAATTTCAAACAGCCAACCATTGAAATCTTCTCTTCTTTCTTATGCAGTATTTAATATTTTCATCTTGATGTAAATCTATATGTTTTCTTCTGGTTATACATTTTTGAGTCTGTTCATCCTGGCGTAAGTTTCACCCAACTCTGTTATAGATGGGGCTTATAGATAAAAGGGTTTAATATGTTAAAGATAGTTACATATAACTTTAACACTGATATGAATATGTATAATCAGTATCACTATTGGTACCCAAACTATAACTTCCCTTGTATTGAAATGATAAGCCTGCTATTATTCTGATTCTTAGTCAAACAAAAGTCTAATCATTGTTTCAGGTGACTATCATTGTATTTATGCAACATTTATCCTGATTATTCTTTTATTATTCATGTGTCCTTTATACTACTATTATGGCTCTTCTAAGGACCTTAGTGGGTATTTAATTATAAAGTGTTTACACTATTATTTTTTGCTTGGGACTTCAAGCCTCATCTCTGATATGGTCTCTACATTTTATTTTCTGATTCTGAGTAACAATTCCTATTCGATGTTGATTTGAAAAGGCTCAATCTAGATGAGAGAAATAATCTATCATACAATTTCTCCTATATCTATTCTCTTAAACTTAGTGTATCTTCATATATTTGTTATCTAACTTCCTTTGATTCTGCCCCTTCATCCTCCTATCCCATCAAGTGGTTGCAACTCTTTAAGAGACACATCCTCTCTTATAACAATCACACCCTACCTTATTGTTGACCTTTAATCTAATGATTGATAATAATTGGATTGTCATCATGGATTTTTACTGATATTACTATATCATTCCTTTTAATTTTGGTTGTCATCATGTACCATAACTATTTAATTGATTATCTTGTTATGTGTATTGTTTATTCCAGGTCGACATTGTACAAAATTGATCCAAAATTATCTTCTAAGCTCAGTCTCCTTATTGATAATGAAGTTGGAGATATGGCTTGATTCTTGCAACTCTGATATGCATGATACCTCTCCTACATGTACCACGATCTCCTATGCAAGTGTTGGTTTATGTCACCACTAGATATTTGATCAGTATGTATGTCCATTCTAGTTGACAACACACCTAAGCCATTGTGTATAGATCTCAGCTATGATGTACCATTGGTAGCTCCTATACACGTTGTTGTAGGTGAATCTTGATATATTGATGTATGTGTATGTCACTATTATGACCTCTAATTTCTATTTATCTCCACTTGTTTGAAAGAAATTTCATCATATTTGATATTCCCTTGGGTGATGCCTCTTCTCACCAACGGCTCTATAGTGGAAAAATACTACATTCCCAATCCTCCTATCTACCAAGATGCCTCTGAAAACACCTATCCATGTAGCTGAGGGTAGTATATGTTCCATCTTGATTTTCTTCCTTTCCCTGTAAGTTTCACCCAGTAATAAATTGTTTGGTTGATCCCCTTTTTCCACTCGTAGATCTAGAAGAAAATAAATAAACATCATTGTAACATGGAGGAGCAAAAATATCAAAGAGCATTCATGAATTATCCTTATTTTCAATGCTTGATCAAGTTATTTATACTATTTAAATATGTCAACAAACTGGCATAATACAAAACCCTAAACAAGAATAATACAAAATAGAGAACGTAGAAACCCTTTAAGTTGAGAAATGTGCAAATATTGAAGAGAAACCCTTGACCATAACATTATATAATGGAACCCTCATTGAGCCATGAAAAAAATAGGTAAAATACATAAAAATGTGATATATTTTCTTGTGTTCTCTTTCAGAAGAACAAAGCTTAGGGAAAATCATGACGCATACCTAGCAACGAGCCCAGATTTGTAAAAAAGAGTCTCAGAGATCTTCGAATTTGCATTTCGCACGCTGCAATTCCCTTGAAAAAATTTGCCGTGGTAATAATGAATGAGAAATGAAACCTTTTTTTTAAAGTTATGCCTGCATTTGTCAAAATTTTGACCTACATAGTATTGGTCAAAATTTCGACTAACATGGGCATAACTTTAAAAAAAAAGAAACTTTTCCTTCTATAATCCAACCAACCAAAACCTTTTTATTTCATGGTCAAAACTTTTGGTAGAAAAACTAGGTCAAATGTACTAGTGTGGGATACTACTGGCCAATAATGGAGCAGGATGCTATCATTATGTAAAGAAATGTGTTTCCTGTCAGCATCATGATGATTTGATACATGCTCCCGCTCAATCCCTCCAACCTAGCATTACACCTTGGCCTTTCTCCTGCTGGGGTTTTGACCTTGTGGGCTACATGTTCCCAAATTCCTCCAGTGGTCACAAGTATATCCTAGCCACCACCAAGTACTTTACCAAATGGGTCGAAGCAATCCCCCTCACCTATACAACTGGTAAGAAAATTTCCAAGTTTATCCTAAATTAAATCATTTTCCACTATGGCATCCCAAAAGATCTCCATATTGATAATGGAACACCCTTCAAGAATCAAGATGTCTTTGACCTTTGCAAGAAATTTGGCATAACCCAAGATTGTTCATCCAAGTACTTCCCGCAGGGCAATGGTCAAGCTGAGGCTACAAATAAAACTATATTAAAGATCCTAAAAAATATTTTCGATGATGCTAGCCATGATTGGAACTTGCAACTCAATCCTACCCTCTAGGCCTACCACACCTCCATCCACACTCCCACTAGTGCCACTCCATTTTCCCTTGCCTACGGTTTTGCGACTATCCTTCCCCATTGAAATTGAGCTCCCTTCTATCATGATCTCTCTCAAGAACCTGATGTCTAAAGAAGAATATAGGGTTGCCCGCCTGCAAGAGTTGTAGCTCCTCGATGAGAGATGCCTCAATGCCCTTAACCACCTCCATGTGTATCAAAATCATATAGGCTTACAGTTTAACAAGAAGATCAAACCTCGTGAGTTTGATGTCAGTGATTTGGTCCTGTAGCATAACATGAAGAATCTCTAGAGATGAGAAAAGAAAGGGAAAATTTGAACCCAATTGATTGGTTCCATTTGTTATTACTGCTAAATTTGGTTCTGAGGCATATCATATTGCCATACTTGAGGGAGATCCGCTCCCTGATCTTGTAAATATTATACATCTAAAGTACTTTTATGCGTAGATCAGTATTTAGTTCCTGTACAATGTTCACTCAACAAAAAATCCCTAAAAAGAAGAAAAGATCCTGAAGAAATCCTAATAAAAAAGTAGAAAATCCTAAAAAAATCCCTAAAAATTAGAAAAAGTTCTGAAAAATAAAAAAATAAAAAATCATCCAACAGTGAAAACTTGGTAAACAAGCACTCTGGGAAAGTATCATGGTGAAAACATGTTTTTAGCACCATGGTAGCAGATTTGGATCCATTGTCTTCCCCCGCCCACTATACATATTCATCCTCATCTTGGTCCTAGTTTTCGGTCATCTCTTCCCGCATTACCATAAAGGTCCAACCGCAATTCCCAACAAGCTGAGCTTAACCTAATCACATTGAGCTTTTCCCAAACACAGTGATCGCAAAAGTGCTTATCAAAATCAACATCAAAATTGAATCTCTAAGTTATTGTTCCTTTCACATGTATTGCTAGCGAATATCCATCTTAGTCAATCAATCTTTTCCCTATATGATGCATCCTTCCTCAGTTAGCTCAAATCAAACTCATTAATCCTACCCTAGTCATGGCAAGAACTATGGACCGAATGACTACTTGGTCAAGAGGTCTTCTTTGTTGATTTTATCTTTTCGTGTCAATGGATATTACTCATGATTTCCTAGATCTTTCATATCTTGGTACATTGTGAATGGTGAAATTTGATACAAGTGTCAATTGCATTATGATTTGTTTGTGGATACTTCATATTTTTGTTGGTTTCTCAACTATGATTATGTGTATCTTAATGGGGGCAACACGTTCGCATACTTACATCCCTTAACAGATACAAGTGTGTCTAAACCTCTCCACTAAGTCTATGTCATAGGTTCCATCATAATCAAGAAATCTACATCTATATTTTTAAAGCTATCTGAGAGTCTAGTCCACGTAATGGAACAATGCCATCCATGCTTTTATTGCACATGATGCATACCTCTTATTGCAGTATCAAACTAGGGTGTGCTCTCCAACATGAACATAAGTGATCTCACTAAATCATGTAGTTAGGTTGCATTATAGCTCAATTGCATATTAGTTTATTTCTTTTCTGTATTTTTGAGGCAAGGGTCTTGTTTATTCACCTTCCCCTCCCTCTTCCTTGGTGGTTCAGTTGATCCTACTGGTTATATTAGATACATAAACAATAACAAAATGACATTGGTTCATTCATTTGCATTCTACCTCATGTAGGTAAGTTCATTTTAGTTACTATTGCATCATTAATCATTAATCATTAAATATCCATTGCATATCAAATATATCTCATTAATCATTAATCATTAAATACACATTGCATGTCAAATATATCTATTTAACCATTAATCATTAACTATGCATTGCATATTCATAAACATCACATATGCACAATAAAACATCAATTCATTACATATTTACATAGGATCTGCACATCATGTAGTACATATTTCACATAATCATACACATCTTGCATTACACATGTTAGCACAATAATGTAGCACTATGCATAATATCATAATCCATTAGATAAACTCATAAAATGGCTCTACAAAAATATCTGTATATATATCATAACATCATAGTACATCAAAATGACATATCAAGCACCTCAGTGCTGCTATACATATGCATCTCATCTAGACATCCACAAAATATGTATCATATATAATCAACTGGATCCAATGCTCACTGGGAAGATATACCTATCATCTTGACCTCCCCCCTTGTGCACCTCATGGAGCAGGTCTCTCTGTTCCTCTACCACTATCACCTCCTGTCTCCCTATCCCTTAGTGGCCTGGCTACTGAACTTGATGACACACCTCGAGTCCTCTCTGATATCCCTCACTCTAAATAGGGTGCCTATCTCTTCTCTAGAGGTATCGCATGATGATAGAGGCCCATATAATAGGCTGCCTCTCTCCCCATCCTCGATACATCTCACTGTGAATCCAACATGGCTATCAATAACTGCCCTGAACCTACCGCAGTCACTGCCTATCTCACTAACTTCCTCTCCCCTCGGTATGTCTCTGTCCATCTCTACCATGTATCCCTTTCCTTTGTCAGTCACTAGATGAGAAGGTTTGTCTATTTCTACATCTCCTCTATTTGTCCTGATAATTGGGCTACCTCCCCCACCATCCCCTCTGTACCTGTGCCAACTCATGTCCTGGTAATTTCTCTTGTACCCACTCGACCATGTAGTATGGCTAGCTCTTGCCGCATACTCTCTACCTAAGCCTCTACCCTCTCTCTATCACCCTGGCTTCCTTAGCCATGTCTACTTTGTCCCTCTCTACTACCACCAAAGCCTCTAATCATGTCACCTCTGCCTGTAGAATGACTACCTGATCCTGATCCCTCTGCCTTTCATCTCCTCCTAATCCTCCTAGCCCCATCTCATCATCCTTCGGTAATGGCCCCAAGACTGCCTCCTCTATCCCCCTCTACACTACCTATGGAGGGCCATCTGCAACTGGTCTCTACACTATCCCTCTCCTCTGCTTTATTGCCTACCTCTACACCCCCACCCAAATCTTAGTGTTGTTGCTGGTCTCTCCTCCTTATCCTCCTCCTCAGACTTTTTCTCTAACTTTTTCTTCTCTATGGACTCTCCTACTCCTGGCTCTATCAGCCTTGCTAGCCTACACCTCTCCCACTAGGCTGCCTACTTAGTTGTCACCCCTATCTCTATCACCTATCCCTAGACTATTCTCCATGGTACTGGCTGCATACCTCTCCAACTGCTCTTGGTATTCTAGAGATCTACTCTAATGCACCATACTAAACTAATCTACCTTGAGATGATCAGATGTGGATAATTTTCTGGAACCATACCATGCCTCAAGCCAAATTATTTGTATACTCGTGACAACATGTATCTAGCTATCTGAAATGTCATCCTCCCGATCAACCAACAATCTATTTGCACATATCCCAAGTACTTTACATTTAGAGCACCATCCTCTCTCCCTACCTACTCATCCCAGTATCCCCACTCCTCAGTCTTTGTATGGTGTCCACTTGAACCATATCAACTCATCCAATATCCTCTGCTAGGTCTCTATCACTCTCACATCCCCATAAGATAATGGTGGCCTATACTGACACATGAATTGTTCATATCATTGTCATTGCCCCTCCCCTCGTAATGGTCATACCACTACGATGTGCTCCCATGCC
This sequence comes from Chamaecyparis obtusa, assembly GCA_027943335.1. NCBI lineage: Eukaryota > Viridiplantae > Streptophyta > Pinopsida > Cupressales > Cupressaceae > Chamaecyparis > Chamaecyparis obtusa. The sequence continues at coordinate 1,816,402 of BSBK01001824.1, read as the reverse complement.
CAAACTAGCAACATTGTCACTCCTGGTCCCATCATCCACTGGATACGGTATGCACACATGTGTAAGTCATAATATAACTACACCAAGATCGTATATCCCCAACAACACTCTATCCCCTCCTCCAACATCTGACTCACTACTCTCACCCATGCAATCAGAAAACCATGCCCTGAATGGTTAGGCATCAATCTCCCTCCTACCAATCTGGCTAAGTACAATGCTAGCCAGGACAATCCAATCTCCATCTTACCTTACCACAACATTCACTATCGATCAATCAATAGCTGGTCTATTCGTCATCTAAAGCTCTCCTCTAGAAACTAATCTACACCATCTAACTGATACTCTGACATCTCTCCTCGAATTGATACTCGTAGAATCCTCCATACATCTAGCAGCTTCACCATCGCCTCCCCCTTTGGAAAATGGAAACTTGATGTGTCTGAGTGTCATCTCTCATTCAATGCTATTATGAGTGCATTATGTGCTCTCAAGTATGGTCAATTGTGCATGTGTTGTAAGCCACATAAGGTCACCTACCCCCACTCCATGTTTGTCAACTTTGCTCGTAGCCCCATCATGTTTGGCCATTGCTCTTTTGAGCGTATCCAATAACCTAGCTCCTGCATCTAATCACCCAACACTCTACATCAGTCCTGCATTCTTACCACCAAAACCTTGTCCCTATCATTTTCCCCCTAGCCTGGTGACAAAATTCAACTCATCCCCAAATAGATGACCAAAACCCTTTCCCTATCTTTTTTCCCCCAGCCTGATGACAAAATTCACCTTGTCCTGGACAGATGACCAAAACCCTATCCCTATCATTTTTCACCCATCCAAGTGACACAAAATTTCCTTTTCTCATCCCCCCTTCCCCTTGTGGCTACCCTGCCCTATTTTGGGTCAGCACACTACCTTGTCTGACCCCTTAATGGTCGGAGTCTCCCGTCAAAAGATAGGTGGCTGGGCTCTACCTGTTGCCTGGTGGAGCCACCCGTCAAAAGATGGGCGGCTGGCTTCCCCATGCTTGTTAATGGGTGGAGCCACCCCTTTCCAAAGATAGGTGGTAGGCCACCACCCATTAGTGGGTAGAGTCACCACCCATTTGTAGGTGGCTGGATTCCGCCCATTTGACGATGGTGGCAGGCCACCACCCATCTAATGACAAGTGGTGTGCCATTGCCCGTTAGTGGGTGCAACCACCTATCTATTGAAAGGTAGCTCCACTTCACCTATTGGTGGGCGTAGCCGCCCATCGACCAATAGGCAGCTCCGTTCCGTATGTCGGTGGGAGAGCTGCGCCACCGACTAGCGGCTCTGGCTTGCCCGTCCTCAGGCGGGGCTACCTACTAGTGGCTCCGCTCTCACTTTTGGTGGATGCCACATCCCCCTTCCCTTTTTTTTTCCTACACCTACCCAAATCCTATATTTCTTTCTTTGTATATGCCAAAAAAAAACATTGCAAACATGTACAAATTGATAAGAACAATTTTTTGCACTTAACAAATCCCCCCTGTCTGCTGCCTTCCGGTAGACATGTACCTTCTCACCCAGTTGCAGCCTGTCCCATTGCCCTGCCATTCTTTTCTCCTCTTCTCTCTCTTTTTTCCCCTCCTTTGGGGTAAAAATGAATCATTTTCCCCCTTTACCCCTTTTATAAAGGGCCTTTTTTCCCTTTCTTCTAAAAAAGGGTTTCTTTTTCTTTTTTCTTCTTCCCCCTTTTTTTCCTAATAAGTCATGCAAAGTCTTTTTTGCGAAAATTGGCCAAAAATTTTATTTTGACCTATTTTCCCGAGGAGGCACATCCTCCTATTGACTTTTCTTCTATGCACCTTTTAGGTCCTGTTCTTCCTCTAGGGCATCTATGTCTTATTTTCTTTGACGTGATGTCATTTTTGACACCGCATCAAAGAGGGGCAAAATATAGACACCTAAATTTGTCCATTTAATATTAATATTAATATTAATTTAATTAATGACCTCAAATAACATTATAGTTAATTAGTTATATTTGTTAAATTCATCTATTTATATAATTAATTTTATTTAATTAAATAAATTCACTAACTATAATATTTGAATTAAATTTAAATACTACCCCTCCTAATGTATTAAATTAAATTTAATACATGTTCCTCCATATTCCTCTTTTAAATAATTTTTTAATTTATTTATTCCCCCCACATGCTTTATTTCTACTAAACCATGATTAAATTAAATTTTATTTAATTTAATCCTAAATCTAACTTAGATGTTATCCTACACACATCATGTTCTATCTAATAGGTCTACTTAATAATTAACTAAGGTTAATTAGGCTAATTTTTAGATTCCTACATCCATTAGCTCTAATTATTTACTCACACATGTGTGAGCAAATTTCTAAAAATTATCTTTTCAAAAATTGCTAAAATTTGCATAAACAAAGCTTCTTACAATTTTGATGACACTTCTTACACCTTCCAAAATTGTGAAATTAGATTTTTTTCTCTTACACATCTCTTACACACACTTACACATGTACTTGGAGTACACATTGACCTCTCACATCCCAAGTTGCTCACACATGTGTGATCAAGTCTTCGACTTTACATGGCTTATGTGTCTCCTTGGTGGCACCTATGTGGATTCCACACAGATGCAACCTCACCTAAGCCCTCCAAAATCCTATAAATAGGACCCTTGCCTCAAGAAAATCATCTATCATTTTTGCATGTAGAATCATAATGCTAGTTTGCTAGTTTATGCTTAGAATTCCTTTCTTAGAATTTTTACTAACCATTTGGTAGTTTCCAGAATGCAAAGTAGAGTTGAAATTTGATTTCATGCTTTAGCTTAGATTCATTTGTAGTAGTCTTGCATGTCATTGAGCTTGAGGGTTGCTTCCATAGCTCCTTCTTGAGCTTCATTGACTTCTTGCATTGAGTACTTGAGGGTTTCTCTCATAGCTTCTCCTTGAGTAGTTCAATCCTTTTAGTTTACCTTGCATTCATAATGGGATCTATACTTGTGTTGGGAGACCACACCCACAACACTCTCTAAGAGATAAATTCAAGAAAACCTTGGGTGCATTTTCTTATTGCTCATCGGAGGTTGTAAAGAAAACTTTCATTTGTTTTTTATGCAAGCTTTGTTCAAACATTAAGTTTTTATATTTGACTAACATGTTTCACTAATGTTTGAGTATTTTAACTTGCTTGCAACGGGTTAGTTTTCCTCTCATACAAAATTATATTTATTTAATATTATATAATAAAACTTATAATCTATAAATAACCATGTAATGAGATAAGAGTATGGCGGGGAAGCAAAACAAGAGGAGATCGATAATTATTATATAAAAGTTTAAATAGAGTGTATGAAAACTACAAAATAATAATAACATATTTGAATATCTATATTTTTTTTCTATTAAGATAGTTAATCAAAATTTATGAGTATAACATCATGGTTTAGAGTCTGGAAAAGAGGCTACTACTCACAACCCCCATAACATATACAGTTACAAAATTGGGGGAGTGAAATTACAGCTTATAGATCTACCTAGTAATAGAATACATGTTCATATGAATTTACAAAAAGAGAGGTGCAAAAAATTATAGATGTTAACTATTCCCAACCATTAGAGTGACTGGTTGTGTCCCTTGAAGCCTCTGTAAATTCATTTTGAGCACTTTGATCATTTTCTTATTCATGATTGATGTTCAAATCCCATCCCGACATCCTTTCCTACAGATTGGTGGTAGCAACATTTTCCACTTTGGTTCTGGGATCTACATGATAGTTTTGAAGAAGCTTGTTCAAGTCCTCCACCTCAGTGGGGGCAAGGAAACTTTGATATTTAGCAACATAGTGAGTTGCCTGCACTTTGTCTTTGCTTTCTAGTATGCTGCTCTCCTATACCAGCTTCATGAACTCACTCTTTGTGATTTTAATCACCACTAATACCTATGACATAATATTAAAGTGGGTGAGTTTAAGATTAAACTCAGTTTGCTTCCTTTTCTCCATTTGAAAAAATTCTCCGTTCCTATCCTTCCAAAGAGTCCATAGAACTTCAATTGTCAAAGAAAACCATAAATTATTCAGTCTAGAATCAAACATATCAACATAACCAACAAGGATTTCACTCCAAGAAATGACATCATTAATACTCCTCAAACAAGGTGAGCCAAGAAAAATAGCCCAGATCTTACGAGCATAAAGAAATTCAAAGAATAAATGTTCAAAAGTTTCAACAAAATTACAAAGACTACACAAGACAGGAGCAAGACCAATAGAGGACAAAATAGGGCCAACAACAAGCTTTTTGATAAGAAGAAGCCATTTAAAATAGATCTTTTTAGGTTCAACTTTGCCTTTCCAAAAATAATCAAAGAAAAACAACTAATTTGAAAAAGGGTTAATTTGTCCCCAACACTGTGTCACCCGTGTGATGAGAGAGGAATCTTTCTTCAAGCTATTATATAATTGCTTAGTAGTGGTCTCTAGAAGCCGAGTCCCATCTATCCATTTAATCTTACTAAGAAAGGCTACTGTGTTGATGATGTCTCATTTGATATTCCCATTATCTGCTTTCTTAATAAGAGTATATGTTTTCTTTTGAGAATCAGGGATATTAAATTTAGACCTAATGAAATCCCACAACCCTAATTTCCCATCCTCCAAGATATTCTGAACCACAGAGATCCCTTTCCAGTTCCATAGTTTTGTAGAACAACTCTGGGTGAGTGCCAAAGGTTTGCCATTATACCATAATCCCCACCAGATAGATCTATCTCCCACAACAAAATAAGGAGGGCCGCCTATAGCTCCCCTTTCTAGAATCAGCTACCTCACCTAGATCCAAGCTTTCCAGGAAGTTTGAAATTTTTTAGAACCAAATATTTTCATTTTAAAATCCCCCAAAACTATATCACAAATAGGAACATTTTTCCACTATTTCCCTTTCTTTATGATTGACCTATCAATATTATTTCTAATCAAAATCTCCATGGTTCATTACCCATAGTGCTTTGAGGACCCACTTAGCTGCAAGAACAGAGCCATGGACTTTAATGTCTTTTAGCCCCAAACCTCCTTGACTTTTTTCTTGACAACACCATTCCCACTTTACACAATACCTTTTTTTATTACCTTTCCCATCAAACCATAGGAAATCCCTAAAGATTCTTTCAAGCATGTTTACCTAAGATTTTGCAAACAACCAGGTCGAGGCATAATAAATATGATGTGCTGAGAGGACTTTCTGAACAACTTGCAATCTCTTAGTAATGGACAATGATTGGGTTTGTCATTTTATATGCTTTTTGTTGATCTTCTCATAAATCCAGTCCCACATGCTTCCAAGATTGGGTTCTATAGAAAAGGGGATACCAAGGTATTTGACAATGTTATTAGGGCCAGCCCACTACCATCCTTTATTACTTAACCATTCTGGTGGATCTTTAGACCATCCCAAAATAGTAGATTTTCATGGTGAAATTCTTGATCCCGAGGCCTTACAAAAAAGATTAATTCTCTCCATGGCATTATTAAAATTGTCTTCAGAAAGTCCTATGAATATCTATATTTGAAAAAAATATAGGCAAAGGACACCAAGAGATATCTAAAAAAAAAGTCTCAATTAATCAAATTTAAACATAGTTAATATTTAAAAATTATCATGTGCTAATTTGGTGGATATCATTATGGTGGATATCTATGATATTTGTGAACATGCCATTTAAAAAGTCTCAATTGTTTTTTATGCAAGCTTTGTTCAAACATTAAGTTTTTATATTTTACTAACATGTTTCACTAATGTTTGAGTGTTTTAACTTGCTTGCAACAGGTTAGTTTTCCTCTCATACAAAATTATATTTATTTAATATTATATAATAAAACTTATTGTACACACTAAAATGGTGCACTTCTATGAACCATTACATGCAAGGTTGCTCAAGAATGAGGCCTCACAAAGCAGCTCATAGCTCTCTATGCATGGAGTTGCAAGGGACTATGATGTATTTACTCTCAGCTAGAGCTACAAGCTTGTGACCTTGCTAGTCAACCACACAATGAGAGATTCAAGTGAGGACAAGGGAAAGAGTGCCAATATCCTCAAGAATCACTATGAAAATACAATGCAAACTAGTCTATGGAAATGAAAATGCAATGCAACTAAGCTATGAAATGGAAAGAACAAGTGTTACAAATCCTTCCTATTTAGACTATGTGAGATTAATCTATTGCATAAAAGGAAATCTACACTAAGAATGCCATTATCATGCAACTATGAAAGCAAATATGAACTAGATGGAATGCAACAAAGATCTTCAAAGCTTGGATGCAAAAGTGTCTTCAAAGAAAGCTCCAAATGACCTAGAAAACCTGCAACATAACAATAGCATGAAAGAGATGGATATGCAAATGAAGGAGAGAGCTCTCCTTTTATAAGAAATGCAAAGGAATGGGCCATGGAGATTAAGAGGCAAAAGTCTTAATCAGAAGTGAAGCTTGAAAGAGGAGCAATCCATGTGCACAAGTATCCTCCAATAGGAAAATAGGAGTTGACTTTATGTCCATATGAGACAAAAAGTGCTTTTCTCCTTTTTATAAAATATGAATAATACTTTATTTGTGCAACTTAGGATAAGAGGAAAGTGGGGGATTTTTATTTAATTAAAAGGGGAGGAAATATTTCTTTTAAGTAAATAAAAACTTAGGATAAATGGTTAGCCCATAGGATAAAAATCCAATATATGATCGAAATTAAGATTTGATCAAGAAATTAATAATGTTGAAAATATTGATTATTGATAAAAATGATTCAGGATTGATAAATCAAATAAATGGGGCCCAAAGTCTAGGTGACCATTTTAGGGTGCATACATTTGCCCCTCTTTGACTAATGTGTGATCGATTTGGGAACACATATAGTCAAAGAATGAAGTTGCAATGTGAGATCGATCTGGGGTCACAAAACAACTCGGATGTGAGGTCGATTCGGGATCACATCTAGACAAAGCATAAACAAAGGCCTTTGAACATGAGGTCGATTCGGGATCACATTCAAAGTAAGAGATAAGAATCTCAAATTTGAGCAAAAGCTCACAAAAGATGTCTGAATCAGGAAAATCAAGGAATCGGGGATGAGAATCCCATAAATACTGCCCCCTCGGAATCAAAATTGAAATCAAGTAGAGGAGAGACAGAAAATCGATAAGGTTGATCAAATCATAATAAAATCACAATCGAAGGTAAGGGTCAATAGGTTAACCATTAGGCAATGAAACATGCCCCAGTGAGGAAGTAGAAGAATAGAAATAGAAGACTAGAAATAGAGTGGATGAAAGACTAGAAAATTGAGAGACATGGAAAGGAAGAAATTCCATCAAAGATTGAAGAATTATGCCTCAAAAGGTCAGTCAACTGTGTAGAAGAATGAGAAAATTTGGAAACGCGACTCAGATTTTGATTTCGAGTCCAAAAATGGATAGAAAATGATGTGATATGAAAGACCAGAAATGAAAGATATGATCAAGAAGAATCATAAAATGAGCACAGTTGACCAACAGGTCCACGTAAGATGAAAAAAAAAGAGAGCTCTCTCCATATGCAAGGTGCAAAAACTAAACTAACATGAACCTAGAAATGCAAGCTACTTTGAAAGTGGTTGACTTGCAAGGTCACAACGCTTATAGGCATCTAATTATCATCATCGAGCGTTATTGGTAGTGTCGTAAGATCATACAATGCACACTAGCATAACTATGTGGATATGAATATGATCTTTATCAGATAGAAATGTGGAAATCTCACCTAGGCATCAAAGACATGTAGGTCCAGATGACTAATGCAGTGAGATCACCTAAGTTTGATATGGCGAGATTATGCTTGTATCAAGACACATGAAAGTTTGGATAACTAGAAGCATGCACTTGCAAAACAGTCAAGGATAATACCTTGTCAATCCATAGTGTCAAGTAAGACCAACATAAATGCTCATGACAGGTAGGACCAAAAAAATATACCCACAAGCAGTTAAAGAAATAAAACATGTTCTCATTCCCTCAGTCTTCTAGCTATGCATCGTCGAAAACTTCTCAGGGAGAGACCACTCATCAAATAAATCCTCATAGATAGCACAAAAAAAAAAAGAAAGTCAACATATCTCAACGAGTTGATTGTTTAAGTGTGTGTGTTGGTCATAGAGTCAAACTCTAAGTATCACATCTGCTTAGTAAGAAATATCACATTACACTTGGACTATTGGGGAAGACATTTGATAAGTGTTAAGAAACACTTGACACAAGGGTAGTATTGAAAAACACTGTTTGGGGTGGTGTTGAAAAACACCTGTTGTGAAATGCCCCAAGAGACAAACGCACCTAAAAGACCAATGCTAATAGTTATGCCCCCTAGACAAAGACAAAGACCAATTCTAGATCAAGTCAAATAAGGTCAAGGCATGATGGAATCGAGGATGCATGCTAACAAATAGGGGTGCAAAGGCCTCAAGTAGCGCCTATTTTCAAGTTTTCACCACTTGGATTCTTTTTTTGTCATTTTTTCATTTTTTTGTATTTTTGCTACCAATGCGCCTGTTTCTAAGTTTTCACCAAGGCACTTTTTATATTTTATTTTTTTTGCATTTTTTGATTTTTTTGTATTTTTTCAGGACTTTTTATACTTTTAAGGATTTTTTCAGCATCATATATCAATTTTTTTGGTATTTTTTCAGGATCCATAAATATGTACAAAGGATGCCCCCAGATAGAAATGGGCATCAAACTTCGAAGCAAGATCACATCATGTAGTCCCAATGTCTAGGAAGGTGAGGGACAAGAGGGATCAACAAGCTGGTGAATGAGATGGAAGACATGAGAATGAAGGAGAGTGAAGGGAAGAAATTTTGTCATGTAAAGGGCATTTGGACAAGCAATGAGAGGCTGGCATAGGATAAGTCACAAAAGCACATTGCAAAAGAAGGAAGGATGCAGTCCAAAGGAGTAGACATGTCAAGAGGCTTCATAGCATCATGTTTTACTTTTTTTTTTATTAGATCAAAACTAGAGGGGAAAAGGATAGCGAAAGGCTAGAATGAATGAAGGAAAATGAATATGAAGGCTAAACATGAATGGAATGAAAACAAGATCATCGTAAGATAGCTCACAAAATAGCCAAATGTTCGTGTATAGATCAACATTGTCAAGATCAAAGAGAGAAGATGGAATGGATGAAATATGTAGAAGAACTATGCATGACGCCTGATTGCCAGGTTTTCATCATGGTACTTATCCAAGGCGCCACAAGGGAGTGGTTTTCACCATAGGATGAATTTATTTCTCTTTACTTTTGCTACCAAGGTGCCTGTTTCCAAGTTTTCACCATGGCACATTTTCAATTTTATTTTATTTTATTTCTTTCTTTTTGAATTTTTCTTTTTTTTTTTTCTATTTTGTTTTTTTGGAAGAAGGAAAGCTTTTTAGATAATTCTCCTTGAAAGGATAAAATCATGATATGCCAAGGATTCACAATGATATGCTCAAAGATGCTGAAAGGGAAAGGAAAATGGAAGAGAAAAATGGAGGATAAGGTTTTATGTAAAGCAAGTGAGGTTGGAAGATATGTGGAATAGGCAAATGAGAAAAAAAGATAGAAGGTAGAAGGATAATGAATGGAAGGAATGTGAAAAGGTAGATGGAAAGCAAGGTAAGATCAATGTCAATACACACCTTGAAGGGTGACAGGAAAAATGGAGGAAACGTAAACCATATTCTAGTCCAAGTGCGAACCATATTCTGGTTCATTATTGCTATCTGACTCCTCAAAGAGAGGATTGGTGTGCTTGTTATAATTCTCAAATGTGAATGGAGAAATACGAGAAGGAATATGGCAAATGGTTAGCAGAGGTTGCGGTTTAGGCGCATGGAATGGAAGAATGTTTTTGGAAAAAGATGAAGTGGAAGCCTTTGGAAGCTTGAATGTCAACTTCACTTTTTGCTCAACATAAGACTCTTTCAAGAGAGACTTTGGAATCCATATAGCCTTAGGCTTTTCATTTCCTTTTGATGATTGAGAGAGAATATCTTCAATGATGGATTTTGGAACCCATACTTGTCTTGTAGTTTTCTTCTTAGATATCTCTTTCGACTTTATGCCCCCATGTCGACTAGAGGAGACATGGTGATCTTCTTTTTTTGATGGATTCTTGTATTGCTTCTTTTTCTTGTTTTGAACATTCAACTTACTTCCAAAAGACTTGGGACTTGTGGAAGAAGAAGGAGGATATGACCGGTTTAGATGGGTGGGTGGATGAAAGGGATTCAAGGGTATGCATCTATGTTGATCTTGAGGAAAGATAGGAGATGGAGGGCGTAAGGACCTAAGATGGATGACGAATTAGGAGAATTAGGAGGGGAAAGTGAAGGGACATAAGGAACCAAGATGGAAGGAAGACATGAAGCCCTTAGTATTGGTGGAGGAGGTCCAAGGATGGACATGGAAGATGCAAAAGGATAGTCAATAAGTTCATCAGTATCTATATCACAACCAAGGATATCAACATCTTTAGAGTGAGCATTAGAATTTTCAACAGGATCCTGCACATCTTGAATAGGAGAAACTTAATTGATAGGATTGTTTAATGCTTGCAAAGACTTAGGAAGAATAGAAAGCAGAAGTGAACATGGAGCGGTAGAACAAGAAGGTGGAAGACTTTGATCTTGACAAGGATCTTTGGATAGCATAGGTGTAGGATTTTTCTCTTGATTTTTAATAGGCTTAACATTAGCAGTAACAACACCATTTTTAATAACTTTAATGGAAACATCATCTTTGAAAAGTGCAAGTGTGGTAAGGTTATTTTGATCATCAATAAGCTCAATGGTGCAAGTAGTAGCTCGATCTTGCTTAGGAGATGGTGGAATGAATGCAGAAGAGCATAGAGGATCAAAAGAACCATGAAGCGGATCAGAGACATCATGAAAATGATTGGATGACATGGAGGGTTCTTGATCTTGATCTTTTTTTATGTTCTTTTCTTTATCATTTTTAGAGTCCTCTTGACATGGAGCCACTTCTACGGACAAGGAAGTAGGTTGGGATTGTATGGAAGACTTTGGAGGAGATGGTGAATGATTAGCTGAAGTAGGCATTATAGAGCATAAAGGCTTAGGCTCTTTAGGTTTAGCATTATTGAAAGTATATTCAGCCAAGTGAAGGTTAGCTTGAGTTTCTTTAAGAGGTATCCCTTTTGGATAACTATAGGGGACCACATGAAAAGCCTTAGGATTTGAATCATATGAAGTATTTGTGAAAGATTTGGAAGACTTAGAAGCTTTAGGAAGTGTGTGGGTATTGGAGGAAGTAGAGGATGGAAGGGAACCATCACAAGACAAAGGTTCAACATTAACATGATCTTTCTTGAGAGTGTCATGAGAACTTTTAGAGGAGAGATTCTTTTGATGTTTGAAATCAGCACGGTAGATTTTCTCTTCCTCAGTAGGAATATTGTATTGTTCACAAAAATCATCAAAGAATTCTTCAAATTTAGAGTCATATGGATCACCATCACAGTCTACCCAATACGACTCCCCCTTAGAAATCACAAGTGTACCATGAGGATGATGCTTAGGAATAGAAGTTTCATGGGCATCACTACATTGTCCATCATCATAGTCATCATAGGTGGGTGTGTCACTCTTTGTGGAAGAGACATCATAAGGACTATCACGTTGCTCTTTATGGTGAAGAGAAGTAAGACTCTTTGAAGAAGTAGAAGAAGAATGAGATCGTGAAGAAGAGGAAATTGAAGAACTAGTGGAAGAAGAATATTTGGATAATGAGGAATTCGAATGATGTTTAGAAGAGTCATGATAAGATTTGGAAGATGAAGAATGTGAATAGTGTTTAGAAGAATCATGATAAGATTTAGAAGATGAGGAATGATGAGAAGATTTAGAAGATGAAGAATATTTGGATGAGATCATGAGTATGATTCTAGCAAAGGCATCTAATTTAATTGACTTTTCTTTTATTTTTGCTATAAGTTTATCACCCATGCCATATTTAGAAGAACCATTGGAGGAACAAAATTCTTCAAATTGAGAAATGAGTTCAAGATCATCCATTCTCAAGAGAGGTTCCATGGCAAGGTAGTTGAAATTCATGGTTCTAGAAGAGGAGGAATCAAGCATGGAAGAAATGAATAGATGAATAGAAGAAAGTAGACTAGATAATAAGAGGAAAAGAATCAAGAAGAAGAAGAAGAAGAAGAATTTCCCATGGGAATAGAAGACTTTAGAAGAACATGGGAAATGGGGAAGAAAGAAGAAGACTAAGAGCCATCTTGTGCAATTGATACCATAATGTTCATTGAGATGTTGAGCAACATGACAACACCTAGGATCTAAGATCTGGACTGACCAAGGAAGACTGAAAATAGAAGACTCTTGGTAATAGGATGACCTCACAAAATGTCAACACCAAACTAGGATAATCAAAGTTCTCTATTGTCCAAAGAGAAATGAAAAGATAGAAGAAGGGGCTTTACCAACACTGTCAAAGAGGTGCTTCAAATCAAAGGGTGACTACCCTTGCACTTTTGAACCAGGAGGTTGGGCTAGGCCAAAAGATAATTGAAATTGAGATTAAATGAAAATTATTTGGACAATAAGAGTACGAGAATTTCCCAAGAATGTAGCTCACAATTCTAGAGATAAACTTTCTCACCAAGAACAACCTTCTAATGTGATATTTCTCTTTGGCTAATGTGATACTGATGTTGATCTTGACCAATTTGTGCAAAATTTTGGGTTTTTTTAAGGTCTAATTTCAAGTTTCTGAATTTGAGGGTGAAAATGTCTGATTTCAATCACAAATTCAACAGCAATTGGATAGGTTTTCAAACAGTATGGGATCAAACATGTCTCCAAACACTTGAAACAAGGGAAAAAGCAACCTTGCCAAGACAAACACTTGTGATATCAAAAATAAAATTGCACCCTATGGAAGCTACCGATTGTTTGTATGTGAGAACGTTTACACTAGTATAGCACAATCGAAGACAATTCAAGGAATTACTACCTAGAAGGACAAGGCTCATTACTTAGCAACTTGGCCCACAACTTGATGCTCCCTTGCCTCACACCAAGTGGTTGCCCACAAGAGATATTGGCATTATCACAGAAGTGTCAAAAACACAACCAAAGGAACACATATGGTGAGTGTCTTGGGGTGATCCGGGTAAGTCCACTTGGATCAATCCTTGCACCAAGAAGCTAAGCGAAAAAAATAAGGTGGCTTCTAACTAATGGTTTGTAGTAAGGGCTTTCGTTCATAACACCCCTCTTGCTCCTCATAAAGGACTAGGACCTCGCAGCCTCAAGAGTACCTTAAGCATTCTTGCTCAATGCTTTCCCCATGGTCGTGATCCCATGAGCTACTCACATCAAGCGAAGACAAGTGTTATGTCTACCAAGGTTTTGTGTCCTCGATAGCCTTGAGATTATAGTGGGTTGGAAGAGCTGGCAAAAAGCTTGTCCCCACTTGGGTCGTTCCTCTTGATTGCTCAAGAGTAGGCCTGCTAAAAGATTCTAAATCTAAACAAAAAGTGGATTAACTCTTGAGGTTCAAGGTTTTTGGTTCACCACAAGGGTGAAGAGCATACTCCCCTATCTCAAGAATCTCGCCCAAACACACCAAGCAAAGTTCATTTACCCTCTTGTTTTCAAAATTCAAAGATGGGTCAAGATTTTTTGGTTCACCAAAATGGTGAAGAGCATACTTCTCCTACCACCCAAGAATTCCTACAACAAGATCTTAAGTGCCTAATAAATGAAACAACTAGTTTTTGCCACACTTAAAAGGAAAGCAAATAAACAAGCAAGTTTTTTTTTTTTTTTAAATGCTTGGGCAGCCCTACAAAAACTGTTAGTAGCCCTCTTTGACATGCGATTTTGACAAAATATTCAAGCAAGAGGCACCTACAACCACAACATGTTAGACCAACAAGGTTAGCAAAATCCAAAATCTAACAATGGTTAGCACATGAAACATTAGATAATCTGCAAAAATAACTAATCAAATGACAAAATCTGAAAATGAAACCATCATGGTTGGATTAGGCTCAGAAAGACCTTTCCAACAATATATTACACTTCAATTTTTGATACCATTTGCAAAAATTTCTAAAAAATGGGCACCCATTTTCTGGAGTGGCACGGATTTGAAAACGCTGAAATTTTTAGAAAATTTCAAAAAGTTAGCAGAGAACCCGAAACTTGCAAGATAGAAAAAAATACCTCTAAAACAGCTCTCTGTCAGGTCCAGGTGATATATCTCAGACTTCACCAGTATCGTGCGACACAATTTCCTATAGCCAGGCGATATACCTCAGTCTGGGCGATATACTGCACAATACCCAAGCGATACTTCACACGAAACCAGGTGATATACCTTAATACTGGCATGTGATTCTTCTCTGGCGCAAAGTGTCGCACTGGTATAATAAGGTATATCACGCAATATACCTGAGAAGTATCACGCGATACTCTGAGACAGAAAACCAGAGACTGCAAATTTTTTGAAAAATAATCTGAAAAATGACAAAAAATGCAAGAAATTAAAGGACAAAGCCTATCTACTCTACTCCACGGTGGGTGCCATAAATGTACACACTAAAATGGTGCACTTCTATGAACCATTACATGCAAGGTTGCTCAAGAATGAGGCCTCACAAAGTGGCTCATAGCTCTCTATGCATGGAGTTGCAAGGGACTATGATGTATTTGCTCTCAGCTAGAGCTACAAGCTTGTGACCTTGCTAGTCAACCACACAATGAGAGATTCGAGTGAGGACAAGGGCAAGAGTGTCAATATCCTCAAGAATCACTATGAAAATGCAATGCAAACTAGTCTATGGAAATGAAAATGCAATGCAACTAAGCTATGAAATGGAAAGAACAAGTGTTACAAATCCTTCCTATTTAGACTATGTGAGATTAATCTATTGCATAAAAGGAAATCTACACTAAGAATGCCATTATCATGCAACTATGAAATCAAATATGAACTAGATGGAATGCAACAAAGATCTTCAAAGCTTGGATGCAAAAGTGTCTTCAAAGAAAGCTCCAAATGACCTAGAAAACCTGCAGCATAACAATAGCATGAAAGAGATGGATATGCAAATGAAGGAGAGAGCTCTCCTTTTATAAGAAATGCAAAGGAATGGGCCATGGAGATTAAGAGGCAAAAGTCTTAATCAGCGGTGGAGCTTGAAAGAGGAGCAATCCATGTGCACAAGTATCCTCCAATAGGAAAATAGGAGTTGACTTTATGTCCATATGAGACAAAAAGTGCTTTTCTCCTTTTTATAAAATATGAATAATACTTTATTTGTGCAACTTAGGATAAGAGGAAAGTGGGGGCTTTTTATTTAATTAAAAGGGGAGGAAATATTCCTTTTAAGTAAATAAAAACTTAGGATAAATGGTTAGCCCATAGGATAAAAATCCAATATATGATCAAAATTAAGATTTGATCAAGAAATTAATAATGTTGAAAATATTGATTATTGATAAAAATGATTCAGGATTGATAAATCAAATAAATGGGGCCCAAAGTCTAGGCGACCATTTTAGGGTGCATACACTTATATTCTATAAATAACCATGTAATGAGCTAAGAGTATGGCAGGGAAGCAAAACAAGAGGAGATCGATAATTATTATATAAAAGTTTAAATAGAGTGTATGACAACTGCAAAATAATAATAACATATTTGAATATCTATATTTTTTTTCTATTAAGATAGTTAATCAAAATTTATGAGTATAACATCATGGTTCAAAGTCTGAAAAAGAGGCTACTGCTCACAACCCCCATAACATATACAATTACAAAATTGGGGGAGTGAAATTATAGCTTATAGATCTACCTAGTAATAGAATACATGTTCATACAAATTTACAAAAAGAGAGGTGCAAAAACTTATATATGTTAACTATTCCCAGCCATCAGAGTGACTGGTTGTGTCCCTTGAAAAAAATGGTCTCAAACTATGTTTAATTTTGATTAATTGAGACTTTTTAAATGGCATGTTCACAAATATCATAGATATCCATCATAATGATATCATCTCATGATATTAGGAGTAATGGTCTACAAATATCAAGTCTCATGATATTCACCAAGTATTCACAATGTCCGTAAGGTATGTGCACAAGTATCACCCATGTGATACCTACCATAGAGACATCATATTCATGGTTTGTTCACAAATGTTAATCCACCATGACATATCTATACAATGCAACTTGAGGATATCAATCTCTTAGTTGATATTGATTTATAAGATATAATCTATCATGATCTACTTAGATATCAACCATATAATATCTATCATGATAGAAGGTCGAGTTATTGTAAGATCGTCACCTTGTAATAACTTCCAGAAGTACAAGTGATAATGATATAAAAGTTGTCACTTCTTAATGATATACATAGGGCCCATAAAGTCATGAAATAACACTCATGATAAAATAGAAATTTTTTATTAGTACAATGATCAAAGATGCTGAGAATTATTTTTAATAATTACAACCATACCAAGTTTACCTCCGAAGTATTCTACCTTCATTTTCGTAAGAGATTTGGTGAGGATGTCTATTGACTAGTCATCTGTATTGACATACTTCAACTCAACTACATTTTTCTCCACCATGTCTCTAATGTAGTGATAAGGTATCTCAATTTTTTTGGATCTGTTATGAAATACTGGATTCAAGGAGAGTTTAATGCAACTCTAGTTGTCATAATGGATGATGGTAGGATCTAGTGGTTTCACAAATAATCCAACTAGAAATTTTCTCAATCATACCGCTTCTCATACTCCCATAGATGTCGCAATATACTCTACTTCTATGGAGCTCTGAGCCATTGATGATTTCTTTCTACTGAACCAAGATATCATAACTGATCCTAAATTGAAGAAACATCATGAGGTGCTTTTTCAATCCATAATATTTCTAGTGCAATCTTGAATTAGTGTACCCATGCAAGTTAAGATCTACATCTTTATATCTTAAGAAATATCTAATTGTACCACAAAGATGCCTTAAGATGTGTATTGTTGCTACCAAGTGTAATTTCTTTCATTTAGACATGAACTAACTAAGTGCATTCACCACATAACAAATATATGGTCTGGTGTTTACCAATTACATCAGAGATCCAATTATCTATATGTAGAGAGTAGGATTTGTCATCTTTGAGTCAACAACTTCTTCTAGTTTTAGTTCGTGCAAATTTATCTCCATTAGTGTAGACATAGGATTGCAATCCATCATATCAAATATTTTTAGGATGTCAATAGTATACTTCCCTTGATTTAGAATAATGTCATTTTCCTACTACCATACTTATAAACCTAGGAAGTAGTGATAAATTCCTAAATATTTCATGTCAAAATTGGATGCCTTTCATATGTCAAATGATCTATCCTTTCATACCAATCTTGAGGAGCTTGTTTGAGACCATATGGTAATTTCTTCAATCTGTAGACGTGGGACTATTTCTCATGCACTAAAAATCCTTCAAGTTGTTCTAGGTATACCACTTCTTCAATCACACCATTAAGGAAGGAAGTCTTTACATCCATTTGATGATTTTTCCATCCTTTAGACACAACAATAAAAATTATAGCCTTGATTGAGGTATACTTGGCAACTAGAGAAAATGTTTCTTCATAGTCAAGACCTTCTTTTAGAGAGAATCCTCTTGAAACAAACCTAGCCTTGTGTTTTTCAATGCTTCCATCTACTACATGTTTGATTTTAAATAACCACTTGGAGGAGACCACTGATTTATTTTTGTGTCTAGGTACAATATCACAAAAATCATTCTTGAGAATGGATTTATACTCTTTTATCATGGCATCTTTCCAAGTTTGACGTTGAAGAGATTCCTCTACATTTGAAGGCTTTGAATTTATAAGTTCACTCATGAGTGTAACATAGTTAGAAAATCTATTTGGTATTTTGCTTTCTCTGAAAGTTCTTAGAGGGGCTATATATTTTCCTGATTCTTCAATCATCTTCCTAGCCCATAGAGGTCTTTTATTATTTACTCTAGATTCATCATAGGTATCCATGGGTTCAATGAAATTATTGTCTTCTATGATCCCTTGAGTCTCCCTTTGAATCTCAAGAGAGGGATCTCTTTGAGGATCTTTATCATTTATTACATTTTCATCCTTGGATCTTTTAAATGCAACGTCTTCTTCAAATGTCACATCTATGCTTAGTTTAACGTGTCTTTGTCCTGGAATGTAAACTCTATAGGCTTTAGAGGTTTCACTATACCCAACAAGAATTCCCTTCTTCTTAGAGGGTTCTAATTTAGATAATTTCTCTTTAGGAATGTTAATGTAAATAGGATAGCCAAATATTCTCAAGTGACTTATATTGGGTTTAATTCCAGTGTACGCTTCTTCAGGGTTTTTTTTTTCTAGATGGAAATGTGGTCATCTATTTTGGATGTATATGGAAATACTAGAAGATTCAGCCCAAAGATAAGTTTTTAGGTTTTGATCATGCATCATGGATTTTGCAGCCTCAATAATAGTTATTTTCTTTCATTCCGCAACTCCATTTTGTTGAGGGTTGTATGTAACAATGAAATCCATCTTAATCCCAACATTTTTACAAAATTTTTGAAAGATTTCTGAAGTGTATACCCTCCCATTGTCTGTTCTTAGTGTTTTAATTATTTTTCTTGATATGTTTTCTACTACAACCTTGAGTTCCTTAAACCTCATAAGGATTTCTTCAGACTCTTTACATTTTAGAAAGTATATCTATGTCTTCCTAGAGTGATCATCTACAAAGATAATATAATAAAAAAATCCTCCTA
>BSBK01001824.1:1762500-1792500 GCA_027943335.1 Chamaecyparis obtusa | reverse complement strand
TGGCCCCAGGGTTATCCTTATGCTTTTCTATATACATGCATGGTTACTCAGCATCATTTGGGTCATCTGGACTATTGGTGCCGACAACTAGATGATATTGATCAGGTTCAGTGGCATCCCTACATTAGTTGTGATCGATGGAGAGAGGATGAGGATGAGTTATCTTATATGTTTGCCCCTTGTTGGATGATTGGGTGCACTACCACTACTATTGAGCGCTTCTGCTTTGGCAAAGTTTTGAGACAGTATGGTAGGATATAGGTTATGCCTCAGGGCAATGCACTATACACCTGAGTACAGGCAGAGATATCTATGTGGGGTCCTTGCATTGACTACCAGTTTGCCTTAGATCAGATTGCAAACATGATTATGTGCAGATGGGAGATGCTGATAGGTATTGCAGATGCTGGGATGTCACATGAGTATGCAAATTGGTGGGCTCAAAACATTCTTCCTCGGTCTACCGATCCAATAGAGCCTATTCCTGGTCGACGTGATGGTGGTCATGTCGTTGGTGGTGGTGGTAGACATTGGAGAGGACGTGGACATAGAGATCATCATGGTGATAGACATGGTCAAGGTGATGGCAGAGATATGCATGTTGATGCAGTCCTGGCGGGTCATCCTAGAGCAATAGTTAGGCAGGATAGAGCTCATAGACATCAGAGAGCTCGGAGACAGACTCATATTAATGTTGCTAGGCAGATTCTTGGAGGTTTAGATCCTTTAGTGCAGTTGTAGCGAGTAGCTTTGGCATAACAGGATGATGATCAGTAGGATGATGGTGCTCCTTAGCATCAGGTATAGTAGGATCAGGCTCCACAGATGCCTCCACTAGCTCCTCAGCCACAAGATCATGGACAGGGTGGACAGGATGGTCGCATTGATTCATTATCCTGAGATATGCAGATATTGATGACATATATGTCCACTGTTGTAGGGCGATTGGATCAGGTTGCTTCCTTATTACAGAATTTTGTATTAGATGTGGTAGTGTTGAGATAGGATAGAGTGAGTACTTCTCAGGCTCCTCCTCCTCCATCAGATGGTAGAGATCCAGGTGCCACAGGATCATGATTATCTACTGACAGATTCATCCATCATTGATGTCCTCTGTTCCATATCTCATGTTATTTGACTGATCGACACATTTGATGTACCCCTTTTGATGATATTGTACCTTGATATACTTGATGTACTGATTTGATGGATCATTGATGAACACTTTTTTTTATGATATATGATGATATACTCCTTGGATCATCTTGATGAGTTGATTTATGAGATTATCTTTTATGCAACTATATGATGTGTTATGCATTTACGATTTATGCTATGGATGCAGTTATCTTATTTTATGATATAAATAAATGAGTGCAATGATGTATGGATTTTGATGAGATGCTTTTCTATTTTTCAATTATGGATGCAAAATGTTTTATGGAAATGCATATGTATGTTTTTGATTTTCAAGTATTTAGATGAATGTAATGCTAACTCTTATTTTTATGAATGTATGATGTATGGACAAATGATTTCTTTTTGTTTCTTTTGATATATGAGTAATGAATAATGATTAATGCTATAAATGAATGCAAAGATAATCTCACTTGTGTTGTTTTTAAAAATCAAGGATTATAATGAATGTTTGAATTTAATCTCCCCCCATTTCTTTGATGTTTGAAACAAATTAAGTTTTATTGATGTGCCCCCCCTTTGTCCTTGGAAATTAACCATAAATAAATGCAATTAACTTACCCTGATAATGCAATGCAATTAATCTAACATGATAATGCCATGCAATTAATCTAACATGATAATGCCATGCAATTAATCTAACATGATAATGCAACCTAAGTGTCACCAGATTTTAGCAAAGAAATGCCCTGAGGATAAATTTTCATCATTGAGCATTTTTGGGATTGGAAAGCTAGTACAATCATCACTGACCACACCATGATGATATGAATACCACTTTTTATCGCTTTTTGGTAACCTTGTTTTGAAACTGGTACAACCCTCACTAGTTGGATGACCAAACTATGGGAGTTTGAATACCGGTGTCAACGAATTCAATGTTGCAAGTGGATGTTTGGTATTAAGATATGGAAGATCTAAATAACCAAGGGATCCATTTGCATAAACAAGCAAAGGTTAATCCTTCCTCTTATGAGATAGTCCTCGATGATTCTTGGATGACCATGTCATTAGATGAATTCTCATAAGTTGATGAATCTTCCTCAAAACACTCACTCAAAGGCAAGAAAATATCACATCTTATCATGGCCAATCTAGTCGAAACATCCTCCATTAGCTAAAAGAGGTGATAAAAAGTCAATTTCCTAAAAATTTATCAAAAGAAAGCTTTAAGTGTTTTGCCACGTTTCATGATTTTCAAAAAGTATTTCCAAGCATTTTGATCTTTAAGATGTTTTGTCAATTTTTAATCCTGAATAATAAAGTCAATGAAGGCTTACGGATCAAGTTGCAGGATCAAATACTTGGGGGGTAAACAATGATATCCATCAAGGTTCATGAAAAATTCTCTCTCTAAAGTTTTGATAAATTTCTCTCTAACGTGACTAATTGTAGCACTTATTGAATCCATATGGTACCAAAATTCCAATCCCTGCCTACCCCCAAGTGATAAATGCGATCATGTGACAACTTAGGGTTGTAGGAAATGCAACAATGTGACTGAAAGCTTTATTATGACTATGTACAAATGACGAATGCAATGAAGGTTTACAAATGGGATGTTGGAAATGCAATATGTACACATGTGACTAGGAAAGACAATCTTAAGGGAACCAAAGGTGCTTGTTTACCAAG
Source organism: Chamaecyparis obtusa (assembly GCA_027943335.1). Taxonomy (NCBI): domain Eukaryota; kingdom Viridiplantae; phylum Streptophyta; class Pinopsida; order Cupressales; family Cupressaceae; genus Chamaecyparis; species Chamaecyparis obtusa. The sequence continues at coordinate 1,789,668 of BSBK01001824.1, read as the reverse complement.
TTTTCACCCTTTGGATGGATCAAGCTCTTTTTTCTATTTTTAAAGCTTTTTTCCTTTTTTTGCTACCAAGGTGCCTATTTGCTAGGTTTTCACCAAGGCACTTTTTCTGTTTCCATTTTTTTTCTTCTTTCTTTTTTCCTTTTTAAAAAAAAATCTTTTTTATCATCAAGGTGCCTATTTGCTAGGTTTTCACCAAGACAACATCTTATTTGAATGTTTTTGATCTTTTGTGCTTTTCCAATGTTTTTGGTATTTTCAGAATCTCTTTTGAACTATGTACAATAAATATGATGCTCTTTCATTTGATACTCTTTATACTCTTTCATCTGACTCATGTGTAGAACCTTTTGAGATGAATACTGTTGATGGGTTCCTGGAGTTCCTCTCCTTCACAATATGATAACTTATATGTTCCTGTGCCAAATGAAGATACTATGATGAATGGGCCAAGCCAATTAGCTTCCCATTTGCCTTTCTTCTCTCTTTCAACCTGATTCTTTGGGTTCTCTCACAACACCAAGTCTCCTACTTGAAAGACTCTCAATTTGATATGTTTATTATAGTTCCTTGATATTCTATTTTGATACACTTTTAGGTGTTCATAAGCTTGTGTTTGATGCTCTTCAAGTAACTCCAATTGTTGAAGTCTAGCGACTCTTCATCTGTGATCAATCCTTGTAATGATACTAGTAGAGATGGGATTTCAACCTCTAATGGTAGAACTGCTTCGACCCCATAGAATAATGAGAATGGCATGGCTCCTATAGGTGTTCTTATGCTAGTTCTATAGGCCCACAATGCTGGATTAATTTGCACATGCCAATCCCTTCCTGATTTATTGACCGACCTCTTCAAGATTTTCAAGATATTCTTCTTCATGGCTTCAGCTTGCCCATTTCCCTGAGGGTAATAGATCGATGAGGAGTGGTGAGTGATATGAAATGTTGCACAAAGTTCATCCACATCCTTGTTTTTAAATTTTTTTCCATTATCTATTATTATGGCATGAAGAATGCCATATCAACAAATTATGTGATTCAAGATAAACATGGAAATTTGTTTACCTGTTGCCGTTATCAAAGGAACCGCTTCAACCCACTTCATGAAATATTCCATTGTGGTTATGATGTATTTGTGCCCATTTGAAGAAGGTGGGTAAATGACACCAATTAGATCAAACCCCCATTGGTAGAAAGGCCATGGTGTAACAAATGGTTGTAATTCTTGTGCCGGTGCATGTATCATGTCACCATGATATTGACATTTATTGCATATCTTCACAAAATGGCATGTTCCTTTTCTAATGTCTTCCAGAAATACCCTAAGCGAAGGATTTTCTTAGCTAGGTTTAGACCGCTTGAGTGTGACACGCAAATGCCGTCGTGATCCTCATGCAAAGCTAACTTAGACTCTTCTTCCTCTAGACATCTAAGTAACATCCCATCAAAACCCTTATGATACAATGTTTCTAAAAGGATTATGTAACAAGCTGATTGGCGTATGAAATTGCATTTTTGAGCTTGGGTTTGGTCTAAGGGTAACACTTGGTCTTTGAGATATGTGTATATAGGTCTGTACCAAGGGGAGTCATGTCCATGTAATAGGGAAACAATTTGGGTTTCGGGAAGGTTGAATGCTGGTTTCACCAACTCTTCCACCAAGAACTCATACTTCTCATTTTGATCTGGTTTTTGTAACAAGGAAGCCAAGGTGGCCATTGCATCAGCTGCTCTATTTTTCTCTTTAGGAATCTTCTCAAAAGTGATCAAGGCAAAGTATTTCTTCCATCCATCAATCATAGTCTTATATGGCATCAAATTTTCATCTTTGGTGTTATATTCATTGTTGACTTGATTGATGATGAGTTGAGAATCTCCATAAACTTGTAGCTCCGTGATGTTCCACTCTAAGGCCATTTTGATGCCTATAACTAGTGCCTCATATTCCTCTATATTATTTATGCATGGAAACATAAGCTTGTAGGACTTTGGAATGGTGTAACCTTGAGGATTGACCAATAGTATGCTGACCTCGGAACCTCCTTGAGTATAGGAGCCATCAAAATATAACTTCCATGTTTTTGCTTCTATGTTTACAGTGGCGGAATCCAGAAATTCCACTTGAATAGTTTGTGTAGAAGTCATGGGATTCTCAGCTATCACTTGACCTTTTATTGCCTTTCTATCGACATACTCAATGTCTAATTCACTCAATATCATAACCCACTTGGCTATCCCACCCGTTAGGGCAGTTTTGCTTAACAAATACTTGAGTGGGTCAATTTTGGCAATTAACTTGACCATATGCATCAACATATAATGCCTCAACTTTTGAGATGCAAACACCACTACTAGGCAAGCCCTTTCCATAAATGTGTAATTAAGCTCATATTTGAATAAAGTCCTACTCAAATAGTAGATAGCTCTTTCCTTTCCTTGTTCATCTTCTTATGCTAGAAGCACTCCTAGTGATCTTTCGGTAGTGGATATGTATAGAAGCAATGATTTTCCCTTAATTGGTGGCATGAGAATAGGTGGATTTATCAAATAGGTCTTCAATAATGTGAAGGCTTGATTGCATTCCCCATCCCACATGAATATAGTATCCTTATGTAGCAACCTAGTGAAAGAATGACATTTTTCAACCAATTGAGAAATAAATCTTCTTAATGATTGGATTTTGCCCTGTAAGGATCTCATTTGGCTGATGTTCTTAGGTATCTCCATGTCCATTATGCCTTGTACTTTCTCTAGGTCCACTTCAATTCCTTTAGCGGAAACTATATAGCCTAATAGCTTACCGGATTGGACACCAAAGGCACATTTCTTTGGGTTTAATCTAACTTTGAATTGTTCCAACCGAATGAATATCTTCTTTAGAATTTGCAAGTGTTATTCTCTTTTGTGGGACTTCGCTAGGATATCGTCCACATAATCCTCTAAAAAAGTGTGCATCATGTCATGGAAGATAGTTTTCATGGCCCTTTGATATGTGGCTCCAACATTATTAAGACCGAAGGGCATGACATTCCAACAAAAAGTGCCCCAAGGGCAAGTAAAGGCTATCTTTTCTTGGTCTTCGGGTGCAATTTTTATCTGATTGTAGCTGCTAAAACCATCCATTAATGAGTACATGGAGTGACCAGCTATCAAATCCACCATGGCATCTATGCTTGGAAGTGGGAAATCATCCTTAGGGCATGCAAGATTCAAGTCTCTAAAATCCGTACACACTCGAATAGATTTATCATGCTTAGTGACCGGTACAATGTTAGAGATCCATTCAGCATATGCTATTGCCCTTATAAATCCAACCTTTAACAATTTTTCCAATTCTGCCTTCACTAGGAGAGGCACATGTGGGTGCATTTTTTGTAACTTTTGCTTTACGGGTTTAACCCCAGGTCTAACATTCAAATGATGCATTATGAAATCAGGATCCAATCCAGGCATGTTGGCATATGACCATGCAAAGTTCACTTGTTGTTCTTAGAGAAACTTAATGAAATCCTCTCTTTCTAGAGGTGTAAGTGATGTTGCCAAGTGTATAAATTTTGGATCCAATTCTATCCCAATGTTGACCTTTTCTGTTAGTTCTATAAGAATAGGTGACCTTTCTTCCTCGTGTTCAGGCAAGGTATCCAATCTCTCTTCCTTTGGTGCCACAATTGGGTTTTCATCTAAGGAAACATCTTTTATTTTCATTTTTTTTGGTTCTAGTGGTGCCACATAGTGGTTTTCAACACTATAACTTTTCATTTTCTTATTTTTTTTCATTTTTTTCTTTTGACTAAGAGAATGGACCCCCGCTATTCTCATCATGTCCATGTCGAATTCATTGGTGAAAGAGGGTTCAATCGCATTAAGGTATTGGTTTGCTGCTTGGTCATTTGGAAAGTAAAGTAAGTCATTTGGCTCAGTTTGGTCCCAATCAATGAGGTCTGGATGCATCAAAAGTAAGGATTCATTGGGTAAGATGTCATCAATAGGGTTTATGGACATGAATTTTTTTGAGGGTTCATACATTGTATCATTTAGATCTATGATGTGTGCTTCCTCGAGATGGTCCATGGAAGAAGGGTCAAAATCCCCTTCACTTGAGTCCTCTTCGACTTCTATGAGAAACAATGTGGGAAAAGCCATGAGCATAGATTAAAACTAACATTTGAATCTCCCTCCTTCAAAGGCATCCAAAATGTATCTATCCATGCTTGATTGGTAGGGGCGTGCCCTATGTTAAGCCCTTGGATATTAGGTTTTTCATTGATTTCAATCTCTTGCCTTGGGATCTTTGCATAAGTATGTATTGCAATTACCTCCTTATCGTGACATGATTCATCTGATAGGGTATCCCACTCATAATCCCATGAGTCATCACTATCTCCATCAAATTCTAAGGCATTTACTTGAGGATAAAAGTCTTGCATTAGGCTGGAGCTTTCACCTTTGTATTGGTAGCCTACTCTAGATTTTTCTTCTTTCACCCTCCAAGTAGGTTCAATGGATTCTAGTAATCCTCTAATTCTTTGGCCTAAGGGTCCTCTTCCCTTGTATCCCATCTTTTGCATAATCTCAAAACCTTTCCCATATTGCTTGGTTTGTATATTAACATGCTGAATTCATTCCATGGGAGTGTTTGAGGTATCTTCTTCATCGTGATAGAGCCATTGAAGTACTTCATTTTCCTCCTTGTCAAATGCTGCTATATCACTTTATCTTACAAAGTAAGAGTTGTACTTGTGAGGCAAAGATCCTTTTGATGGTTTTCCATGTGTCCTTGGAGACGTGGGCATGTTAAATAAGGAAACAGAGTATTCCCCTACTCCTTTTGAACTAATTTTACACTGTTTGTCAAATGCCTCCATCATCTTATCCATTTTCTTGTAGTTTTCCTTTTTAGCTTCATCTTTTTCTTCTCTAGTAGGTGTGTAGGGTACTATCTCTGATTTGGGAGTTTGATATGAACCCTCATTAGTAATTGGACCCTCGTAGCTCATCTTTTCCTTTCCCTTAGTTGATGTTGTTGAGCTAGCTTGAGGAGGGTTTTGAGTAGCATTTAATGTTATGACTGGATCATCCATTTTGGTATCTTCAATGGTAACTCTTTGAATGATTCCTTCCCGGTTATGTGGAATATATAACTCATGAAGGGGTTTGAGTGCATTGCAATATTGGAACGGGTTTGAGTCCCCTCCAACCATGATTTCTTCACCCATGTACATAAATTTGATGCATTGGTGGTACATGGATGGGACTGCTTGCATCTCATGAATCCATGGTCTCCCCAACAAAATATTATAAGTTAATTTCATGTCCAATACTTGGCAATTGGTGTCCTTCTTAACTGGTCCCACTTGAATGGGCAATATGATCATGCCTTTAGAGGCCCTTTCAGCTTCATCATAAGCTTTAATGGTGATTTTTTTTGTAGGGTCAATGCAAGATTTGGACAACCCTAAGGATTTAACAAGACTTAATGTACAAATGTTAAGACCAGCTCCTCCATCAATGAGGGCTCTTTTGACTCTATGCCTTTCGATTAAGACCTCTATATGCAATGGTAGATTTTGAGGATGGGTTATAGACATGTCATCTTGATCGGAAAATGAGAGACAATGAGGTGCCACAAGATGACCTACCATATTTTGGAACTTCTCCTCTTCTAAATTAGTAGGAACATTCATCTCTATTAGAGCTTTTTCTAAAATATCCTTATGGTTAGGTGATAACTTCAATAACTCTAAGATAGAGATTTGCGCTAGAGTTCTTTGCAACTGATCAACCAAGCTATTTTGCTGCTGTAGAAGGTTGCTTGACCACAATGTTGGATTGCAGAATGATAATAACTTTAGGAGCAACCCCTTGTAGGGTCATTCTAGAAGTCTGCCCTCTTGTAATGACATTTGATACCTCTTTTTGGGGCATCTCATTGATTATTATAGCATTCATAATGTTATCATAAGGTGGCACAAAGTTAAGATTATTGGCACTTTGTTTCTTGCCATTAGATGACTCCCCTTTATCATGTTTGTAGAAAGGTTGTTTGAATGTTGTATGATCTTCATTGTTTTGAGGTCCATCAATGGTGATCGTGCCACCATCGATTAAATCTTGCACTATATTCTTTAGTTGCAGACATTCATTTGTTGTGTGCCCTCGAATTCTGTGGTACTCACAATGGCTATTGGCACTCCACCAACTAGGCTTGTTATTTGGCTCATAAGGCTAAATGCTGGGTAAAGTAATGACATTATTAGCCATGAGAGTCTTTAATGCCCTTTCAAGGGGTTCACCCAAGGGTGTGAAGTTCCTTTGAGGAGTGGGCACCAAATATTTATCAAATTTGTTATTTCTTGCATTATTCCCTTGGTTGCCCTTATTGGCATTGTTGTTATTGGAAGGTGCATTGGATGTCTGATTGACATTATTCACCTGATTAGGTGTCCTTGTAAGAGCAAATGGAACCACCTTCAAGTTGCTAGACTCCACCACACCATCATTAACAATTCCCTTATTGTTGTTCTTATACCGACTATTACTATTGAACCAATTATTCTTCTGATTGTTGCCATTGTTGGAGTTATTGTTGTTGGAGTTGTTCTTATTATCTTTGTACAATTTTAGTTCTCCACTTTTGACCAACACTTCCTCCATCGTGACTCCATTTTCAATTATATCCTAGAAGGTCTTGGGACATTGCATTCGTAATTGGTAGTTCAACTCGTTGCTTAAACTATTTATGAAGATATCCATCTTCTCTTTTTCAGGTATGCTCCTAGGATATCTTGCAAAAAATGTCCTCCATCTTTGTAGAAAAGTGAGGAATGCCTCTCCATCCTTTTGTTTAGTGTTACATAATGTTATCATCGTGACCTCATGCTTGATGTTATATGAGTAATGGGCCACAAATTTTGAGGCTAACTCTTCGAAGGTCTTAATGCCAGAGGGTAACTTAGAAAACCACTCCATAGCCATGCCTCCTAAGCTTCGCGGGAATAGCCTCATTAAATATGTTGTATCATGCATGAACTCTAAGCTCAATGCACAAAACTCACGTAAGTGATCTTGGGGATCCGACGTTCCTTCATACTTTTCATACTTGGGGAACACTAAATTGATTGGGAATGGCACCATGACCAAGCTTTTATCAAATGGAAATGGACACAATGCTTCGATGGAGAAAGGCTTGGGAGCTCCGCTTTGCTTAATAGTATCCAGTTGCACTTGAAACATCTTGAACTGCTTATTCATGATATCTAAGGTACTCTCCTCAACTTCTGGTAGTTTGAGTTGGTTAACATCATAGTCATGGGGAAGCTTGAGGCCTTTTTGTGCTAAGTCCAAAAAGTGCTTTTCTCTATCTCTATCCATTGCCTTTTCCATGAGCTTTCAGAAATAGGGACATTGGATAGCCTCACTAACCTTTTTGTCCATCGCATCTTCTGCCATTGCTTCAGTGTTAGTTCTAGTGTGAGTGTTGTCTATACCTTGAGCATTTTGATATGATCCTCCATTATTGGTATTGTCTTGGTTATTTATGCCAATGCCTCCATTATTGGCATTGCCTTGGTTAGTGAGATCAATACCACTATTATCTTTACCACCCAAACTACCATAATACATCATATTGTCTTCTACTTCTTGTTCAGGTGATTTTTGGGGTACTCTAGGAGTGGTAGCCTTGTCTCCTGGGTAAGGGAGCTTTTGTCTCAAATAGGTCCCATCTTCTTGCAAGGTTTGTTTAACGTAGTAAGATCTAGTGAAAGCAGGCATGCACCTTGGAGAGTAAGCATTAATATTACTCGGGGTCTAATCCTTTGCAAATTTTTTGAAAAAATGTGTAGAATAGGATTTTTGACCAGACTGCAAGTTGGAGTAGTAAGAACACGGAAAAGGGTACTCGAAAATATACTTAAAAATGTTTGACCTCCCCTGCAAATACTCTCTGTTTGCCCTTTTAGATTTTTGGGCGTCACTGAATTGATTTTAGGTGTGACCCAATTTGGTATATGTGTGTACTGGTGTTTTGTTAGGTGGCACTCTGTAGGATGCAGGTGACACTTTTCTTTTGATAGGAAATTTTCTAGTTTACACAGGCGTGTTTAAAAAAGTTCTATGTGTGCCTTTTCTCTATCTACGCATTTTTACACTAGTCACAGGCATGACTAAACCTCTGATAGGCATGATTGTTTTATTCCCAGGTGACACTTCTCTGACCAGGTTGTAAAATTTTGAATTCTTTAAATGTTTGAGATTAGATCTTTTGAAAATTAAAAAAAAATGTAGCACACACATCAATGTCTCTAAAAATAATCTAATGTGTATATTCTTGAATGTTTTCACAAGTATAGCACAAGAATAGATTGCAAACAGCCTACCTAAAGTCAAATTGGCTTGTAAACATGGCTCTAAAAAGGTGGCTTTTCTATTTTAACTGGGATTTAGTAAGTATTCCGTTCAAAATGGATTGAAATCTCTCATCCCCCAAGTATGTTAAGGGGCTTCCCACATGCACCGAGGTACGATTTTGTGCAATCTGTTAAGACTACTAGAGGAAGTTTGAGAAATTAAAACCCTTTTGTCATGCACCCCATTAAGGATACATGCATTTCATTTTAGAGTGGGTTGGATTCTCGCGGTAATAGCAAGTGTATCCCACTTTGGGCTGTCCCTCTCACTGGCCTTGTTAAGGCAAACTCGGGAGGTGAGCCCACTAAATCTCTATTTTGACTAGCATGTTCATTGAAAGCAAGAAGAATGGAATTAAGGTTAAGTGTTTGGGAATTTGTTTCACCTAAAAGGTGAAGAGCATATCCCTAACTTTCCCTTTAGTTCCTCAAACACTCAAGCAATAAGGTTCTTTTTCAATCTCATTACATAGAGATTCTTAGAAATGGAAATGTTTGGTTCAATTCTTTGCTTTAATTAATGCCATGTTCAAAGAGAAATGCCACAATTTAATCAAGTGCAAGCTTGATTAGAAAAATACCTTTCCTTGTAGCTAGCATAGGCTAGGCACATTTTTGAAAGATTTTTTCATTGTTTATCAACTCACCTTGGCAATAACCTCCTCCAAATGTGCTTGTCCTCCAACAAGTTAGTCAACACTAACAATCAAAGTGAGGGGAAACCAAAATTGAATTTACAAAGCATGTATTTTATGTAATGAATTTTAAGCCCTTTAATTGTAAATCTTTCAAACAAAAATTTGAATTAAGGACTAAAGATCCAATTTAAAGAAACAAATTTCTTTTTGTATGCTTCAACTATAGCAAGGTATTCCTGATATACCTTATTTTCCTCCTCTTGTGTACTCTCAAGAACAACCTTTATGTGCTCAAAATTCTCCTTCTTAATCCTCTTTGCTAAAGCCTTTTCCTCTTTGTTAAATCTGCTTTCAGGCTTCTGTACTTTCCTGTGGTGGCTCATTTACTGTCAAAATAAGAAAAAACCAGGGAGTTAGACAACTGATTGGATCAAATTAATAGAAAATATAGGCAAAAAACATTAGGTGACATTGTCCAGCTAATAGGCGTGAACAAATTGCTGACAAACGTAACTTTGATAATAGTGAGCGTCACTTTGCAGCGGCTCAAGCGTTACTCAAAGTTACACAGGCGTGAATAGTTTATCCAGAGGTGTAAACTGAACTTAAAATTACACAAAATAATTCATGCTAAGCAACATGTTAACATCAGTAAGTGATAAATTTCCTTTCTAAAGCGTGACTGAAACTGTAACATGCGAAGCAAAGCGTGAACTTAAGTGATAGCAAATAAAGGTTAGGCGATACTCCCTGAGTCATAGGCGTGACTTTAAGCAGCAAAGGCAAAATTTTTTACTATTGTAGGCATGAATCTCCAGCTAATTGATGTTAATCCAGAGGTGTAAAATGATAGCTAAAGGTCTGCAGGCATGATTGAATCTTCCGTAGGTGACATTTTATCTATTTCCTACAAAATAAACATGGAAAATATACAATCCAAGCATGCAAATTGAGATGAAAATGATGAAAATGAGGCCAATAGCCCCATGGTGGGTGCCATTTGTGTGATGATGAATATCACCTTCATGAAATTAAGATCTAATAGCATCAATTTAAACTAAATACAATGCAAATTTACTTTAAAAGGAAACTATGATCTATATTATCCCATGGTTCTCTAGAAAGAAGTGGTAAATGAAGTTCTCAGCTTAAATCCTCACTAGTGACACTTCTAAAATGAGAAATTATGCTGCTATTATCTTTTACAATGCTTCTATGATGATTCCATGCTTAATCTAGCTCAAATTGACAAACTACAATAATAATTTCTCTAAATGCTCAAATTGCTCTTAGAGTACTATTCAAATGCCTATAATAACAATGCTTTGCAAATGAAATTCCAAGATGAAAATGCTCTCCAAAATGCCTCATATTTATAGTAAATGTCCAAGGGTAGGGGGCGGACTGAAGTAATCATGGTTATCCCTTGGTTGAGTCAAAAACTTTGCATTGTCCATAAATGGGGGGACAAATGAGGGGACAAGCCTTTAAATGGTTTCAAATCTTTGGACAATTTAAATGTTTGAGTGATTTATGTCTTTTTGTCCTCAATTCTCATTGGTTCATCACTTTGTTGAAAGAAATTAGGAATATTTAATTCAATTAATTAATTAAATTTAGCCATGTATGGGTAATAGGTTCATTTTGATTTTTTGATTAAAACAACTATACAATTAATTGATTAAAATCAATTATATAGTGTTTTTGGCCCTTTTAAGCTTTCATTTAATCATTTAACATCATCATTTAATAATTCCTTTGTTTTAATTAATTTTTCTCAACTTTATTTAATTATGTCCATTTTATTGATTTTTGATCCATTTTGATGATTTAATGCATTTTGAAAAGCACTTATCCAATTTTGCGTGTCTACAATTGGTTGACTCATGTATTAAGGCTTCAGAGGGAGAAGTACATAACTTGTAGAGACATCCATGCCTTATTCCAATAGTATGAACATTCTTGATGTTTGATTTCTTGGGACAAGCTAGTACTTTACCTTCCATGAAAGTAATTCTATACCCTTTGTCTTCGAGTGCTGAAATAGAGACTCGATTTATTTTAATCCTAGGTACAAATAGTACACTTGTGAGTTTAATTGAGATGCCAATTTTGAGGTTGATGGTGTAGGTCCCAATCCCATTACTGGATAATTTGAATAATCTCCAATAGTTACTTCTTTATCAGAATTTTCCTCAATGGAATCTAGATGCTCTTTGAAGCCTTTTATATGTCGAGAAGCCCCACTTTCTATCACCCAGGTGTTTAGGCTATTTGAAACTTGACTAGATAGGGAAGAGTAAAATACAAGTTTCTCTAAATCCATATCCATTCTTGTTTTACTGACTTCAGTGAAGGAGGCTTGAGGTTTAGGCCTGTCAGGAAACTTCACTATAAGATGACCGTATTTGGCACATCTATAACATTTCACTTTAGATAGGTCCCTTCTTTTCTTGAATGATTGTTTTCGATTTGTGTCCTTTCCCTTTTTCCTGTTGAAGTTGGTCTTCTTCCCTTTTTTGTGAGATTGAGTGGTTAGAATTTGAATGTCTTCACTTGTAGAATTTATACCAATCCCTCTAGTTATAATTTAGACTCCTCTTGAATACAATATGTCTTCAGCCAGTAAAATTTAGGAAGTTTGGAGCCAACACTAACTCCTTGAATAAATGATTCCCATGAGACGGGAAGTCCATTTAGGGCTGTCGTCATTTATTCCTTACTATCAAAAGTGTGACCAATTGTGGAGAGTTGATTTCTCAAATCCGTTATCCTCATAAAATATGATGTGATGGTCTCTCCCTGATTCATTTTAATGTGGTGGAGTTTTTGTTTAAGAGAAAGAGCCCTACTAGTGTTGTTGATCTCGAACATGTCTTCTAGGGCCTTGAACATATCATAAGATGAATCTAATCTTGTGATAATAGGAACTATATGATCTTTTACTCTGTCTACCTATAATTTCATTTATTTAGTGTTGTTCTTTTCCCATTGAATCTTTTCATCTTTCCCACTAGGTTTAGGGTCTGTATTTTCCACCATAGTGTTTAACTAATGTTCTTTTAACATAAGCATCATCCGTAATTTCCATGCTATAAATTTTGAGGCACCCTCAAGTCTGTCTTCAACTCTAAGTCTATTCACCATTTTTTCAAATATAATATTTTCCAAAAATATGGTAGTTAGATTGCTTTATTGGAAATCTGATCTAATCTTTTTTTTCCCTAAACCTACTCTAATACCATGTTTAAAATTATTATCAGATTTTATATATATATATTTTTATTTTATTCTCAACCTTATCTTCTAAGTCCTTGTCTTATCACAACAATTACTATATTGAATATACTTGTTTATAGATCATAATTAAATCATAAGAATTAATGTCTCCTTTTATAATCTATATGCAAGGTCTAGTTGATGGTACAAAATGTACCTGTACAATAGAGAATGCTAATATTAATCATCGAATAGTTGGTATTCACTTGAGATTGAATATGTTATGTGTCATTGTGTTTTACCACCTATCGATCGCAACACATAAATATGTGAAGGAATAAAGGCGTGGAGTCATGCCCGCGATGGAACATGACTCTACGTGGAGTCATGTTCTATCATGGACATGACTCCACAATTTACTAATACCATTCGTACCATTAATCAATTGACTATTTAGTTGATAGTCTATAACCCGATAATGCTTTGGATAGTCAGTTTATATAGATATATATATAATACTTTCTTATTATATTCATGTGAAATAAACATATTAACAAGTTGTAGTATAATTAATAATATAATCATATTTATAATCTCTCTCTCTCTCTCACACACAGACATAATTATATAATAAAGAATCATTCTTTATTTTATATATATATATATATATATATATATATATATATATATATATATATATATATATTGACATGACTAATTACATTATTAAATAGATAATCCATCTCATAGACTTTATATGACTGAAGCTACAAAAACATCAACACATATAATATATGCAATCTTGACATCCATTGAAATTTTCTTTAAATCTATACTTTTTTTCTTAGTTGGTACCTTAAATATATATTTTTTCTATTGTTTTGGAGTTCTAAAATTGTATATTTTTTCTCTTTCTTTTTGGCCTATGAATGTTATTTAATTATTTTTGCTATTTTATTTTGCCTTTTTATTTCGAAATAAATCAAAATAATAGTAGCTCCTATTTTTAGTAGTTTGTTTTTAGATGCTAATTAGATAGGATTTGTGATGCCATAATAGTGTTATCACTAATGCATTCTAAAGAGAAATGAGGCAATCCTAGAAATTTATCTAAGATTAGTACATGCAACTAGTATCCAATAATTCTTTAAAAAATCTTCCAGCAAACAGATACAAACACATACTACTATGCCATAAAATAAAAAACAAACAAATTATTTCCCACAATTAAAAACCTTCCAATTTATAGATCTAATTTTTTTAGTAGCATTACACCATATAGATTTAATACTTCAAAACCATGAAACTAGAAGAATGAGACATATGAGAAAAGCATAGATACACGTGGGGAAAACCCTTTTGGGTAAAAACCCCCACACTCCAAAACATCAAGCCAATTTATTATTTGGCGACAAGTTATAATAAATTTTCAAGGTCTAAGAGGTAACTTGTATCATAAAAAGCATCTTGCTAATTCTATGACATGGTTCTCATAGAAACTTCTAAGGAAACAACACCTATCTCATCTATAGCGGTCAACATGTCAAATATGATGTAAGTACAACATAGAAATTGATATGATGAGGAATATGAAATATAGTGATCAATTATCCATTTATGATTGGATATCTAGTGATCCTATCATTTTAAAAGTAAATTTTATACTTGGGAAACCTCTAATGGAAGTGGATTACAATTAACTTGTCAACCGAAGGTCATAAACTTGAAATGGGTTAGCATAATCTATGCATCATAACATTACTTAGATAGCTATTTAACTAATAGAATGAAAGTTGCAATAAAGTAACTATCTAGTCTTCTTCAAAGTTATAATCAACTTAATTAATCAAAACTAATCCTATGACATGAAGTAACATCTTCTACATTATCTTAAAAATGAATGCAACTGTAAGTGTATATAATGCATTGAACGAAAATAAACAAAATACATATAGTAATTAATATACCAATATTGTCCAAGTCTACATAAACAAAATCATGTAAATCAAACAATATTTTCCTCAACATATTCTCATAACAAATTTAATAGATTAACTAGTCCTATAATTAATAAAAGAAATATGGAGGATATATACCTCAGATGACCTCCCTTGAGTACACTCTAGTTGAACTTAACAAAAGGAAATAACTTGACTAATAATCAATTCATCCATGAATTCACCATAGTGAAATAAAAAATGCTTTGATTTGACTATAATAATGATATAATATAAAGAGAAAATAACATTTACATTTATGTGAAGCTTCCATATAGAGCTTTCCAAAGTTGAAACATTCAACAACACATGTGTGTACCATCCATGATCTATGAAAGAGATTTACAATCCAAAAGATAACATAACTTGTGAGAAATAGTCATAATAGGATTAAAACTCTTGAATAGATGAAACATACTAACTAACTCTTGTGTGATGAAAATGTGACACACTTCTATAAACCATTACACTTGAGAGAATCCATGAAGAAGGAAATCTCAAGAAGCGGCTTTTATATTCCTATCTATGACATGCAAGAATCTAAATATTATGAATGACGTCTCTCAAATGAACCTCAATAAGAAACCCTTGCAAGGTGCACCAATGCTACACATATTTAAATGTATATGTATAGTTAAATGTTTAAATGTTTAAATTTATTTTTGATATGTTTAAATGTTATGTATATGTTCTAGATGTTTCCAATATTATGTATAGATGTTATACATGTATAGTTAGAAGTTAGAATTTTATCCCAGAGCTCCTTAGTACATCCTAGGACCTTTTAAGACATCTAAGACCCCTTAGTAGGACCTTAAGATAGGAATAGTTTTAATAATGAATGCATATTTGGGATAAAATGAGAGTACTTTAGGAGGATTAATTAAGGTACTAAATGATCTTATAATTGTTGGAGACTCTAAAACACATCTTTAATAAAGTGTAATGTGTTAGAATTAAATTATCGACCCTAACTAAGAGTAGATACCCGTGTTGGTCCCAGATGGTTAGACACAATTGAGGGACGTTGAAAAGTTGACCTTCGCTTGTCATGATTCCCCTCGATCTTTCAATCAACTTTACTTAGTCACCTTTTGGGATTTGATCTACCCAATAACGTCACACTCTCTGTATAGAACTTAGTAAACACTTTAACCTTGTCATCATGTAGCATCAGTTAGTTTAACATGTTTTAAAAAAAATTGTTGGTGTGTTTTTCTCTTAGATTTTGGGCATGACATTCTCATGAAAGTAAACATCGGTTAAGGTGATTTTTGCAAGCGGATCACTTTAATTTGGACTAGCTACCCTGATATGAATGATTTATAACAAAAATGTCTTACAAATAAAGTGTGAACTGATATAGTTGCATTTTCATATGCACATGAAATAGTCCCAGTTGAAACTACAGTAGATCTGAATGCAACATATCCAATTACAGATCTTCTGGTAACACTTCTTTACACTTTTGCAAAATTGAATATTTCTTTTTGTCATAAGTCTTAACTCTTTCTTCCCACTAACCTTTGGTCTTCTTATTTCTACTTGCATAGTTCACAACTGATGATGCATAATCATACTCGTGTCATACTACCTTCAACACACATGCACACTCTTACTTCTTTGGATAAAAAAATATTTCTACATATATATTATACATTTGATACACATGTCTTCCTAGCCACAAAATATATCATCTTAAGTTACAAAATATATTACAATATAGTTTAACACGTTAGAACTAGACCTAAAAGCTAGGTCATGCATATGATAACTTTACACCACATCACCATAGGACCTAAAGATAGGTCGCACATAAGCTATTCATGTTACATACTGTAAACACTAAAATACAAGTATATTATGGGGCCGATGGGAATGCCACAACCAAGTCCATGATTTGATCTATAAAACTCTAAACCAACCGATGGATAGAGCAATATGGGACTTGTCCAAAAACTGAATATAACTATTATACTAAAAAATATATAATATACTACATGAATTTCTAAGTAGTTGGAATACCCAAAAGAACTTTGAAACATATCAGCCACATATATCCATCCAAAATCTAATTTAATCAATACCAAAGCACAACCCATAGACAACCAATTGGTATAAACAAACAACCTATATAAGGGTTTTGATATCAATGATAACAATGGAAGCATTTTGTCAATAGTCTCAAAAAATTTACCTTTGCCTAAGTCTTGAAAGTAATTTTTCTTAGACCATCAGCCTTTGGGAAAGTTCAAGAGTATATATTGGAGTTTCATGAGCCACTTGGAATAATTGAAGTTAGCTTCATATTTTGTGCAGACTCCTGTTCTATATTAGATGTCTCAACTTGATGCTTCATCTTGCACCTACAATAGCCTTACCCTTTGTTTATCCTCATGAATCTCAATTCAATTTGGAATGCTAGACATCGATGCTAGTTCAAGAACCTTCATCAGAGTCTAACACCCCAAATAGAACAAGTGTTTGCCTCAGTGCTAATCACACTAGACAAAAGGGTGCATTTTTTAGAATAGTAGTTTTGGAACGAATATAAGAGCTTGATACCTCTTCAAGAACAAAAGCTGAAGGACTTGTTCAGGATTGTTGTAGGTAGGAGAATTAAGCACCAAATCAATGACTATCTTACGTGTACAAAAATTTTCTATTTCAAGAAACATAAACTAGAATGAATAAATAATTTTCTCTAAAGACACTTGAAAAGAAGTAGACAAAAATGAATAAGATATATAATGGGGTGAACCCACAATAGTGGGTTACATTTTTTTCCCTGAACGAACACTGAAATGTGCATTTTGAAATAAAACTTCACTTTTGGACGCCTATTGTCATTAAACCGTTACAAATTGGAAGATGAATTAAATTAGAGGCTTTTAGGATTTTCTGTCTAGGTTTTAAATATTTTTTCAATATTTTTTTGGAATTAATTTGATTCAAAATTTCTAACTCCTACAAAAACTAGTATGTTGCTGAAAACATCATTTTTAAAGAGTGACACTCACTATATAGAGCATAATTTTTTTTAAAAAATAGATATCAAGTTGATTCTTTCAAATTTAGTTTTGTAACATCCATATCTAATGTTCGTAATTGGTTTCATGACTTTATCCTCAATATTTTATATTTTATTAACGTTTGAAGTTGACTTAACTGTAGTTTTGACATATGTTCACTTCATAGCTTGTAACTTATTGTGTATTTGTCTAATTTCAAATTTTTTTTATAGAAAGCAAACTTCAATACCTAGTGCATAGATATTTTTAAAAAAAATTTCTCTCTAGTTTACTATTTTTTTCGTGAACATTGAACACATAGGTTGATGTTTGGTAAGGAACCTACATTTGATTGACGTAAAACAAAATATGCATAATAAACTCAAAATTTATTAAAATCATAACCATTGGAAATTTCATTTTGAGTACTTGTATCTTGCATATGGGTTTGTCAACATTGTCCCATTTGACCTCTCAAATTGAGCTCTAAAGGCTTGAAAACTTTAGATTTTTCTTGGCCTTTGGAGAACCATGCTAACCATGAGGTTTTGATAGAAGGTACTTTTGATAAAAAGTACTTTCAATTGAAACATTGGGGTTTCGATAGAAACCCCTTTCTATAGAAATCCCCTGGTATTTTCGCATGCTTAAAATTATTAACTCGACCACTTTCGATAAAAAACACTTGAAATTTTTTGGTAGAAACCCTGGTTGGTTGATTTAATGTTTTTTAAGCTATTAATGGTTTCATATAAATAAAGATGTTTTTTTCAATTTTCTAAACATGAAATTTGAAGAATAATTCTCATTTTGGAGAAGAAAGATATTTGGAAGTGAATTTTTTTTTATTTTGTGGAATTTTATAAGAGCATTTTCAAAGGAAAGTGATGGGAAATAAAAGGACAAGAGTAAATAAGACTATACGTATGTATTCACCTAAAATTGATCAAAGACTATATGAAGAAGCATTGGCAAGATATCATAGTAGGAAAGAAGCTACGTCTCTCTCTCGCTTTCTCTCTCCCCCTACCATTTAGTCTTCTTATGTGATTTAAACTTATATGTTCTTTTTAGGATCTCTCTCTCTCTCTCTCTCTCTCTCTCTCTCATAGACTCCAATGACACATATATTTAAATGTATATGTATATTTAGATGTTTAAATTTTAAATTTCTTTCTGATATGTTTAAATATTATGTATATATTCTAAATTTTTCCAATGTTATGTATAAAATTTATACATGTATATTTAGATGTTAAAATGTTATCCTAGATCCCCTTAATACATCCTATGAACTTTTAAGAGATCTAAGACGCCTTAGTAGGACCTTAGGACACCTAAGACTCCTTAGTAGGACCTTTTATGACATAAGATTCCTTAACAACCCCTATTATGACATACGACCCTTAGTAGGACCTATTATGACATAATACCCCTTAAGATGACCTATTATGGTGTAACAAGACCTATTTTGAAACAATAGGACCTATTTTGACATAATAGAACCTATTATGATATAGTAGGACCTATTACAACTTAATAGAACCTATCATGACATAAGACCCTTGATAGGACCTATTTTGACATAATAGGATGTATTATGTCATAAGACCCCTTAAAATGACCCATTACAACATAATACCCCTTAAAGAGTCCCTATTATGACATAAAACCCCTTAAGAACCCTTATCATGACCTATTATGACACAATAGAACCTATTATGACATAGTAGGACTTATTATGACATATGACCCTTATTAGGACCTATTATGACATAATACCCTTAAGATGACCTATTATAACATAAGACCTCGTAGTAGGACCTATTATGACATAAGATCCCTTAAAATGACCTATTATAAGATAATACCCCTTAAGATGACTTATTACAAGATAAGACCCTTTAAGAGTCCCTATTATGATATAAACCCCCTTAAGACCCCTTAGTAGGGCCTATTATGATATAATAGGGCCCATTATGACATAATAGGACCTATTATGACATAAGACCCCTTAAGATGACCTATTACAAGATAAGACCCCTTAAGAGTCCTCATTATGACACAAATCCCCTTAATACCCCTTAGTAGGGCCTATTATGACATAATAGGACCTATTTTGACATACAACCCCTTAAGATGACCTATTATAAAATAAGACCCTTTGAGAGTCCATGTTATGACATAAATCACCTTAAGACCCCTTAGTAGGGCTTATTATGACATAATAGGGTCATTTATGACATAATAGGGTCCTTTATGACATAATAGGGCCTATTATGACATAATAGGATCTATTCTAACACAATATCCCTTGAGATGACCTATTACAAGATTAGATCCCTTAAGAATCCCTATTATGACATAAATCCCCTTAAGACCCCTTAGTAGGGCCTATTATCACATAATAGGGTCTATTATGACATAATAGAACCTATTATGACATAAGACCCCTTAAGATGACCTATTACAACATAAGACCCCTTAAAGAGTCCCTATTATGACATAAAACCCCTTAAGACCCCTTAGTAGGGCCTATTATGACATAACAAGACCTATTTTGACACAATAGGGCCTATTATGACATAATAAGACCTATTTTGACACAATAGGACCTATTTTTGACATAGATGTTTCCAATGTTATGTATAAATGTTATACATGTATAATTAGATGTTAACATGTTATCCTAGGACCCCTTAGTGCATCCTAGGAACTTTTAAGACACCTAGGGCCACTTAAGACACCTAGGACCCCTTAGTAGGGCCTTTTATGACATAAGATTCCTTAAAAACCCCTATTATGACATAAAAACCATTAAGAACCCTTAGCACGACCTATTATGAAATAATAGGACTTATTATGAAATTATAAGACCCTTAGTAGGACCTATTATGACATAATTGTTAGAGTAATAAAGTGTTTTCTTATTAAATAAATGATGTTTGATTTAATTACCAAGTCACTTATTATCTATTTCTGCTTAAGCTAAACTTTAGGCATATAATAATTAATTTCTTTATTAATTAGTATTGTGCAACCTAGGTTTTACCTTTTTAGGGTTTTAGATCTCCTTTTATAATGATTGATCTCCTCTTATTTTTGAGAACTTTGTAACAAATTATTCATTATTGAATTGTAACTTTTGTTTTTGCACATCAATGATTTCTCCTCTCTCGTGGATCAATGTGTTTAGGCCTCTCTAGATTCTTGCTTCTCTCTCTTTTTGTGACAGGTGCTTGCGTGTAGCTATTCTTGGGAGATGTGGGTTGTTTTCTCATCAACTCCAATATGTTATCAGAGCTTCAGATCTATTTTCACCTGTCCTCTTTCTGAGAGATTCGATCGTGTTCATCAAATTTGCATTTCAAAGGGTTTTTTGTTGAATCTAGGGGGATCTCTCTTTCTGGTCAGCTTGGCCTCAAACGGACCTCACGGTTGCATTCAGAGCATCCAAGAACCCCTAGATCTATATAAAATTTGTCTAATTTGGATAAATTTGGAATCTGTGGGAATTTTTTTTGCAACCGACCCCGACGTGGATCTTGAGGTGATCACTGGTATTTTAGAGCATTTCTGGCTCAAACAGACCTCACCATTGAGCTCGCAACAACCAAGAATCCCCATTTCCATATAAAAAATGTCCAATTTGGACAACATTGCAAATTGTGGGAATTTTTTTTTGCGTACCAAGGTTGTATGACCCTAACACATAGATCGAGGCAAGGTATGACGATTCATTAAATTTTTTTTTTTTGATGGGGCCACCCAAGCACCACCCAGCAATAGCTGCAAGCCACCCGGTCGGTCACCGCTGATGGTGTCACGGTCACTGCTGGCGGTGCCACATGGTCATCGCTAGACACCGTGGGCTGACCACTGCAGTTAATGCCCTAAATTGCTAGTTGTTAGCAACCTCCAACCCCTTCCTTTGTAGAGTTTGATCACATGTAGGGGACCAATCCCCACAAAATTAGCCCCTGGTCACCACATGACCAGGGGCCTCAAAGTTTTGGCCCCGAGGGCCTATTATTTTTTTTCCATGACGACCATTTGGATGTCAGTTTTAAGCTTGTGAAGTGCTGATGTCAGCACATTTTAGCACCCCTAGACACCTTTTTTGGGCCCATCAACATACATGTGGTTTTTTGCTCATAACTTGAGCATACAATGTTGAAATTAGGAAAACAAGATATTGTCGGAAAGCTGGTTCTGAGCTTTATCCAAGTCTAGAGGTTTGAATTTTTGAATTTTCTTTTTTGATGGTGTTTTTAACTGTCAAAGCTAGATGTCTAGTTTTGCACTCTGGGAGCTCTCTCTTGCTCATCCAGACTTCATTTTGGGCAAATGATATATTAGTGGAAAGATTGTTCTGAGACCTTTCCAGTGCTATGAGTCATTTTTCCATATTCTTCTCTAGGTATATTTTATTCACTTTCTTGCATTTTTTCATTTTGGTGGATATCTTGGATGTTTCAGGTCCAGGAATCTTTTCCTTTTGTGGAATGTCTCATCTTTGGTTGTTCTTTTGTTTCAGCAGCCTTTGCTCTTCTTTGAGCAATGTATAATTCACTTTTGTAGAATCTTTTATGCACACACACTAAGATAAAGTGTCATTCTATTGCATGTACGAGATCTTGCACATGTTCGTGCTCTATGTACTTGCACTCCATTATAAAGTGCCAGGGGGGTTTGATGTTTGCCTTTGTTTTCCATCTACTTTTGTCATGTGAGTGTTCCTCCAATGACATTAGCCTCATGTATCTCTATATGTTTTTGTACTCTCTCTACACCTTCAATGTTTCAGATTCTTCTTCATCATGCAGTTCATATTGGGGGATCTTTTTAGTGTACCTATCATTACTCCCTTGTCAACATTATGGAGGGGTTTCTACTATTGGTTCTACTGCTTCCTTGGTTTGATAGTGTGAGTTGTGTATTCAATATTTGATTCTATGTACTAGGCGGATGTAGTGGCTGGGTACCTATGTATTCCAGTGAGATGGATCATTTACCATACAAACACTCTTTCTTTCCTATTTTTGGACGCATTCTTCCAAATTTGATTGATCACCTCTTAAAACTTTTGGTTTTTTTATGCCATATGTATTTTCGAGTTTAGGTGTTTTCCTTTATTTGCCTCCTGATTTGAGTAGTGTCATTTGAGGGCACTCATGCAGATTACAATATTCTGTATCTTCGACTTCACTTATTTGCCTTTGTTTGCCTCTTGATTCGAGTAGTGTCATTTGAGGGAACTCATGTAGATTACAGTCTTCTCTATCTGGTCATATTTTAGTGGAGGTTCTTCAGATCAACAATTAATTCTTGACAGAGTTTGTAGTTTCTTGCTTCAGTGATGTTCTACATGTTCATCCTTGTTCCTATTTTCTAGAACATTCCTAGTTTTGGAGGCTTCTTCCATCCTTCAGACTAGTCTTCGTCTCTTTTTGGAGTAGAGTTTTTCCCATGTGGTTTTCTCTATTTCTCCTCTTTTACAGAGACTCTCTTTTGTACTTGGGTACCTAATCAAGCCTTTTGTTGTCGGGACCCAGTTGCTTTTAGTAATTCTTTCTAGGTTTTTAGCTTCTCCCAAAGTTCATCTTAAGCGGGGGTGTTAGAGTAATAAAGTGTTTTCTTATTAATTAAATCATGTTTGATTTAATTACTAAGTCACTTATTATCTCTTTATGCTTAAGCTAAAATTTAGGTATATAATAATAAATTTCTTTATTAATTATTATCGTGCAACCTAGGTTTTACCTTTTTAGGGTTTTAGATCTCCTTTTATAAGGATTGATCTCCTCTTATTTTTGAGAACATTGTAATAGAGTATTAATTATTGAATTACAACTTTTATTTTTACATATCAATGATTTTTCATCTCTCGTGGATCAATGCGTTCAGGCCTCTCTAGCTTCTTGCTTCTCTCTCTTTCTATGATAGGTGTTTGTGTGCACTTTCTCTTGGGAGTCGTAGGTTATTTTCTCATCAACTCCAATAATAATACTGCTTAAGATGACCTATTATAACATAAGACCCCTTAGTAGGACCTATTATGAAATAAGACCCCTTAAGAGTTCCTAATAAGACATAAATCCCCTTAAGACCCCTTAGTAGAGTCTATTATGACATAATAAAATCTATTATGACATAATAGGATATATTATTACATAAGACCCCTTAAGATGACCTATTACAAGATAAGACCTCTTAAAGAGTCTTCCTCTCTCTCTCTCTCTACTTATTTTTAGGATCTCTCTCTCTCTATTTTTAATTATGAAATTTGTTGTAAATTTTACTTGGTATGCAGGGAATGCTCAACAAGCACAAGCTTCTAAAGTAGAAGGTCAAACTCAAACAATGGATGTTGGAGAAGGGTCATCCGAAGCTCAAACAAGTATGCATTTCTCTCTCTCTCTAGTTAGTCTCTTTGTGGTAAATATGTATTTTTGGTGTTTCCCCTTCAGAGTTATAATTTTGTTTTGTTTTATGTAGAGCCTTTTATCAAGAAAATGTTGGACAAGGGGCATCCCAAGTTCAAGCAATGGATCTTGGAAAAGGGTCATCCCAATTTCAAACAACTCTCTCTCTCTCTCTCTCTCTCTCTCTCTCTCTCTCTCTCTCTCTCTGAGCTCTTTAGATCCCTATTATAGTCTTCTTAGGTGAATATGTGTTTTTAACTTCTACTTGGGTGAATATGTATTTATTGTGCAAAACATGTTTTTATAGTCATAACAAACCCTGTAAATGTAGAAGGTGTTAGTTACTATTTATTACATTGCACAGAGGAGAGGAAGAAGATAACAAAGAATTAAACAAGTGATGAAATTATTTTTCTCATAGGTTAGTAGTGTATCTATGTTAAATTTATTAAAATTGAAACTTAAAATTTAATTGAAATGTCATGTCCCCTTTTCAAATAATTAAAAATAATAACTTTTGCTAAGGCTGGCAGGCTCAAAAAGTGAAGTTTCGAGAAAAAGGGGCTAATCTTTGGAAACCAATGGATTAATAAATGAAAATTATTATTAAAATATGTATTATTGACCCCTCTTGGTCATGAGTTAGGGTTATGCCCTCTTTTAAAGGGGTTTGGAGGCATTTCGGGCTCATTCGAGAACTTGATTTTTGCTCATTGCTTTGTTGTTCTTCAAAGGCTGCCAAACTTGTGGAGAAGGAGGCCCAAGGATGGGAGTTTTCAGGTTTCTAGAAAGGTTAAGGATGGTATTTTGAGGTCATTCCATGTGCAAGCTCATGCGGAGTTTGCCCTTGTGTTGAACAGTGCAGATTTGTGAGTTTTCAGGTGTGTTTTTGTAAGATTTTGATGTTTCCAGTTGAGTTTTTCATATCAGTTTGGGTTTCTGCTATATTGAAGCCATTTTAATGTTAAAATAGATCTTAATATATGTATTGGGTCATGGTTATACTTCTGTGATAAATTATTAGTGTTGTGTGGTGTTTCCAGGCCATTTTGTGTTGTTTTTGGGAGCCCGATGAGCATTGTTTTTGTCCTCCGTTTGGGAGCTATTGTGTAAACTCTATACAGATCTGGAAATTTCATTTTGTAGGCCGTTATGCTGGAAATTTTTTTGTAAAAATATCTACTTTCAGATTTATCAATAATATGTGAAGCTGTGAAGTTTTTGGCACTATTTTGGGCATACCCGATTTGGGTTTTATTGAGAAATTGGCTGATCTTTTGAAATATTGGTTGTTTGATTTTAAAATCTGATTAGAGGCTTTAAATATCATATAAAATAAAAAAGGGGACATTTCATGAAACCCATTGTTTGAAATTTTCTTTCTTGTCTGTGTAGGTTCAGTTGTTGTGCAAGGAACGTATTTGAATAAAATCAAAATATTTAAACAAGGGATTCAATTTATTGATTATCATTGTGACAAAAAGGTATATCATTATAACCACCTTGTAATATCTACCGGCCTATCTCTTTATTCAGTCGTAGGACATGGCATTCATAAGTGGAGACTAGATACTGATGACCATGACAAAATATTACATGTTATCCAAGAGAGAGATGAACCACTTGTGGCCTAGAAACATTGTATCTATGTTTACAACTTATGTGAATTGGTTGAACAATTTGACATAAATTTATAAATTTGTCTTAAGACCGAATACATTGCTTAAGGGGATGATTTAAATTCCTACATGTTGCATACATATGTATAAATTCTTATAAATTTTATTGTTATTTAAAATTAGGACATATCTTAAGGGGATGATTTAATACTTATCTCATTGGATGTATGCATGATATTGTATAATGAAAATTTCATTGTTGTTTATAATTAGGACATGTCTAAAGGGGATGATTTAATACTTATCTCATTGGATGTATGCATGATATTCTATTATGAAAATTTCATTGTTGTTTATAATTAAGACATGTCTAAAGGGGATGATTTAATTCTTATCTCATTGAATGTATGCATGATATTATATTATGAAAATTTCATTGTTATTTACTTAGGACGTGTCTTAAGGGGATTATTTAAACTCTTATATCATTGATAGATCATGTATCTAATCATCAAGTATACATGCATGTATGTAACATCAAATGTGAAACATGTAAAACATATAAAGTCTAGACAAAATAACATCACATGTAAAATATCAAACATTTTAAGTCTAGAGATCAAATAACATCAAATGTAACATGTCAAGAAAGAACATATAAAGTATAGATCAAATAACATCAAGTGTACCATGTCAAACATGTATAAAGTCTATAAAATAGATGATCAAATGACTAGCTAGATGGCTCATAACCCTGGGACTCATCATAATGGCTCCTCACTAAGAGATCCTTAGAGTGACTATCATGTTGTGAAGGATGTGTCAATCCCTACAGAGAAAGTGATATATATGTATTTGAGCAATAAACATGTATAAAATGTAATCATTTAAAAAAAAAGTATGTATGCATATACACATGCATAATTTTAAAATTCACTTGTCCACTAGTGCTTGCATCATCAAGTGAGCCCTATCAATGTACACAATTAGACCTCAAGGAAGGAGTAAAAAGAGCCATCTCCCCTTACACAAATTATATATACACACATGATATCATATGAATCTAGTTTAAAAAAGTAAACTTGCAGCATGAACTTGCATTTTTGATACATTAAAAATAAAATTTATGTATGTAGATGGTGGCATCTAATATTACTCAAACTCCATAGCCTCGATCATGTCAACCAAGATATCAAGATTTTGTTGGGCCTCATCTAGGCTCAACTCTACATCTACAACATGACTAGTCAACACATGTCCCAATAATGATGAATGCAATAGATTGACCAATTAAGATGGCATGGAAGTCAAATCATCACGTGTTAGAAAATCCATGTAACTTATCATTGTCATTCTAAACTAAAAACCTTCAAGGCCAATATTATATGATTGATGTGTTGCACTTGCCGAATGGTCTGTACCCTGTGTCTCTCCCTCTGCAGCAATAGAGTGGTTGGTAGGTGGATCATGATGGGCATTATCACTGTGGTCATGGTCTATATGGTGAAAATGATGCACCTAAGAGTATTTGATAGTACTCACATGACATTGACATCTGATATAGGGATATGATGATCTTATGCAATAAATGCATATGAATCCAAAATATCCTTAGCCAAACGGGTCAATGCAACACATGCCACATCTCCTGTAAGCCCCTCTAGGATAGCAAGTGAAGAGATTCCCATTGCACTATAAAGCTCATGTGAGGTACTTCCAGAGGATTCTTTTCTTGAGGATTTGGAGTGTCAATGAATCATCAAATACTAGCCAACCTGATCACTCAATATTGAAGTAGTTGTTGCTACAATGTTCCCAACTCTGTCAATGGATCCTCAAAGCTAGGTGATAT